>JALBYF010000069.1:0-94634 GCA_023212725.1 Tranzscheliella williamsii | reverse complement strand
GAGTATTTGGCTCGTATGTATTCACGCGACGAGCACTTGTCTTGTGGCTTGGGCGCTGCGATATCCAAATCCTAACAGTATAAGGTTGCTTATCTTGTCTCGTTGCTCATTCGGTCCGGACTTATGGCGTAAAGTTAATTTAGTCGTGTCGCCGCGGTACCTTCTTCGACATTTGAGTTAGCAGGCACCAGGGAGATATGCTCAGGGCTCAGGGTGTTCTGGTTAGTTAAGTTGAGGCGTTGTACTGCTTTCTGATGGGCGGTCGGAGCGAAAGCTTTGGTGAGTATGTCGGCGAGCTGATCCTTGGTGCCAATTCCGTGCGCTACGATAGTACCAGCGCTCTGATGTTCCCGTGTGAAGTGATACTTGATGTCAATATGCTTTGTGCGCTTGTGAAACTTTGGGTTCTGCACTAGCTCTTTGGCGGCTGCATTGTCAACGTATAATGGTGTTCCTTGTTCCTCCTCAAAACCTAATTCATGCAGTAGGAGGCGTGCCCATACTATGTCCTTTGTGGCGTGATACATGGCGACATATTCGGCGTACGTAGTGGAGTCTGTCACAATCTCCTGTTTCTTTGACTGCCAGATGATTGGTGTTCCACAGAGTGTGAGTACAATGCCAGAGGTAGACTTTCGGTCTGTGGTATCTCCTGCATGGTCGGCGTCAGAGAACGCTTGTAGAGTGCTCCCCTTCGTTGTCTGACGGCGAAACTCTAAGCATGTATTTTCAGTACCTTTGAGGTAGCGAAGGGTGCGCTCCGCGTTCCTGAGATCTCCGTGGGTGGGCGCGTGTAAAGTGCGGCTAAGGAATTGCACGGCGAAGGTAATGTCGGGCCGTGTGCCTTGACTGGCGTACTGTAGGGAGCTGACAATTTTCTGGTAGCGGGAGTGATCCGCATCGGAGAGGAGCGTCTTGTGTGATTCGGTGGGCTCGTATCCACTGATCAGGGGCGAGTTCTCAGTCTTGCTGGTTTCGGGAAGGTATTGCCGGACAAGTTCGCGAACGTAATGGGCCTGGCTCAGCCGTAGCGTATCGAAAGTACGGAGGACTTGGATGCCGAGGATGTACTTGATTGGTCCCCCATCGGTCATTTTGTACTGACTGCTGAGCATATCCTTGACTGCGTGGATGAGTTCGGTGGAGCGAGAGCAGATTATCACATCATCCACATACAGGCCGATGATGACCATCTCATCAATGTTCTCACGGTTGCGAATGTAAACGCTGTGGTCTGAGTTTAAACGCGTGTAACCTAGATACCGTAAACTTTCATCGATTCGCTCGTACCAACGTCTTCCGGCTTGTTTCAAGCCGTATAGGGCCTTCTTGAGCCGGCATACTTGTCCCGGTTGTGCCGTTGGACTTTCCATGTAAACTTCATGGTCTAGGACACCATTGAGAAAAGCAGTGACAACGTCCATCTGATGGATGTTGAGATTATGTTGTAGGGACAGCGCTAGGATAATGCGCAAAGTGTGAAACTTCATGACGGGTGCAAACGTCTCATCGTAGTCGATTCCTTCGCGCTGAGTAAAACCACGGGCAACGAGTCTGGCTTTGTATTTGTCAATAGATCCATCAGGGTTTTGCTTGATCTTGAAGACCCATTTGCAGCTGACGATGTTCTTGTCTCGTGGGGTGGGAACCATTTCCCACGTGCCATTTTCCTTGTGTGACTGAAGTTCCTTGTCAATGGCAATCTTCCATTCGTTCCAGTCGGGCCGTTTCTGGGCTTCAGCAATGGAGCGGGGTTCCGGGTTGTCCGTATTGAATGTATAATGGTACACGGCGAATGCGTCTCCTTCAGCGGACTCAGCCTCGAGGTCCATTTGGTCAGGCTGGTCATCGTTTACAAGATATCGGCGATTTATGTTGTCGACTTCGACGGATCTTTCGGAGGTTTTGTATGGGAATACGGTTTCATTGAATCTTACATGTTTTGACACTTGCCATGACAGGTCGTCCAGCAGTGCAATCTTGTATGCCTTCGTTCCAACGTGTACGCCTAAATAGATGCCTTGGCGTCCTCGTGGGCCAAACTTTGTTTGTCGTATTTCAGGGATGTAAATGTAAGCTTGACATCCAAATGGCTTTAATAGTGACGTGTGGGGGATGTCGCCGTGCATGAGTTCTGTGGGTGTCTTTCCTTCTCCTTGTGTTCGCGGTAGTCGATTCTTAATGTAGGCTGCATGTATGATTGCATCTCCCCAGAATATGGCGGGTGTGCCTGCATGGATCATCATACATCGCACTAATGTGTTAAGTGAACGGTTCATTCTCTCTGCTACACCATTTTGTTCAGGAGTGTACAGTGCTGTTCGTTCATGCATAATGCCATGCTGTCGGAGGTATTCTTGAAAGCGTTGACCTATGTATTCTCCTCCATTGTCTGTTCTGAACCTCTTAATCTTCTTCGTGGTAAGATTTTCGTAGTATGTCTTGAATTCAATGAACCTGGAGAGGCTTTCTGACTTCTGCTTTATTGGATATGCGCACACATAACGACTGTAGTCGTCAATGAAGGTGATCACATATCATTCACCGTTGTGGGTTTCATGTTCCATTTTTCCCATAACGTCCGAGTGAACAAGTTCAAGGGGTTCCTTGGCATCGTGCCATCCATGTTTGTCTGATGTCTGTGTCGTCTTTCCTTGGCTGCACACATCGCAAGGTGGGCGTTCTGGGCTTCCTTCTAATATCATGCCCTTCGTTATCTTCTGTGCTTCCTTGACTGCATTGTAGTTTGCATGTCCAAAACGAGCATGCCAGAGTGCTAGGTCCCCTTTTACTTCTTCTGTGAAGAACGATTTAGCGGGACGAAGGGGTTCGGCATCAAGCACAGTCATCCGTCCTTGCGTTTTAAAGGTGCACACAAGGTCTCCATCATTCGTTTGGATTTCACCACCGGACTTGGTGAAAATGACGGTGCTTCGGTCACAGATTGCGCCAATGGATATGAGGTTGACGTTGAAACCAGGGACAAAGTACACATTGGTTAGTTCGAATTTGCCATATCCTTTCTTGTCATTCGGCTTGAGGATTACGTTTCCTATGCCTTCGATTTGGGAGAATTCACCTTTCCCTCCCTTTACTTTCCCATAGTTGCCTAGGGTGATATCATGGAACTGGCTTTCATCTCGACAGATGTGTACAGAGGATCCGGAGTCGAGGAGCCAGGGGTTTGCATCAGAGTTTTTGTCGGTAAAATAGCTTTCTCGGTTGGTCTCTTCCTTATCTTCATTTGCGTCTTTAACCAGTTCATTGTAGTAGGACATCTTTTTCTCAGCGTTTGTACGTGGCTGAGTGCTAGTAGGTGGGTTTGGAGTGCCTGCTTGGGGAGGGAACCTCCGTGGTGGTCCTTGACTCTGTCGACTTCGACAGTGTTTTGACACATGTCCTAGGCGATTGCAATTGTAGCATCTCACTGGTCGTCTTTCATTTAGCAGTTCTTGTTTGTAATTTGGACCATTTGTGTAGTATACTGGCGTTTGATAATGTCGATTGTTGTATGTTGGTCCTTGTCCCTTGCTGGGGCCGTTCGTATAGTATACCGGTGTCTGTTGTGGCCGGACAACCTTTCGTCGCCACTTCTCTTGTTGATATCTCATTTGTTCTTCTTTCTGCCGGAGTTCATCCAGGGTTCTCTCGTACTCGTCGGCTAGTTCTTCTTCGTATTCGTCATCCTTGTCTTGGTCACCTTCGCCTGGTGTCTGTTTCCTCTCGTTTTGCAACTTTAATCTGTTGAGGTCTCTGTCTAGCATGTCTTTCCAGACGCCGAATTCGGGTGTAGTGCCTTGATCAGCACGCGCATCTTCTTGTCCTGTGATACTTCTTGTCCTACGACTTCGAGTCGCTCACATAATTCGTCAATACTGGCGGCTAGTCCATCTATGGACATGTCGGAGCTCTGCCGTAGACTGTTTAACTCGTCTTCTAGGCATTCACGTTTGCTTTGTAGCTTCTGTGTGAACCGCTTCTCAAGCTTTCTCCATACTTCATGAGCGTCGGTCATATTCTTCACCAAGTAGTGGTAGTCTTTTCCTAGGCTAAACATGATGTGGCCTAGTGCCATGATATTTGCATCTTCGTAGCTTCCTTTAGTGTTCTTCTGTTCATCTTGCGTGGTGTATGTGCCTTCAACTACTTTCCATATGTTCTTCCCTTTCATCCGGAGGGCGTTTGACATGTCTCTTTTCCATTTTGGATAGTCTTCGACCGACTCCAACCGAGGTACGTCGGTCCTCCTGACGGCTTCCTTCGGTATCAGTATCTCGTCGCTGTTTGGGCTCATAACCTATTAGATATTGGCGTCACGCAGACGTCACCTTAGCGCAGCGGTTACTGGTACCAAATGAAGTCAATACTATCCGTTTGTAGTTCACTGTTGAAGTCGAAAGGTTTAAAGATAAATTGCTCGGTGAGGTGAAGCTTTGGGGGCTCCGTCTCGTCTGAGTTTATATACATGAAGTAGTAGCTAAGGTTTGGGGTGAGAAGTGAAGTTGAATATGTACATTGCATAGAATTTTCTTTGATGTGACGCATGGAAACTTTCGGGCACAAGACTTGTTTTATCGTGCGAGAGGGGAAGTCGCAGCGTATGGCTTGCAAATCCTAACAGGAAGGATATGAGTCGAAAAAGGCTTGGAGAAAACGGGCGGATCGTAAAGGGCGAAGAGACCCGCCTGCCGGTCCATGCACGACCACCCGACCTGGACAGCGCCTACCTCCTTCTTCTGCCTTTTCACCATCCACAGCCTCCGCCGCGCATTCGAGCCTGCAAAGGTAGTGCAGACATGTCGGCAACACAGAAGCTCGTTGGCGAGCCGACAGCAGAGGCGGTCCTCGCCGCCCTCGACGCAGCCCCCGGCGGCACCATTTCCGACACCCGTCAGATTGCACCCGACGTCCTAGTCTCGGCACAGGCTACCGAGCAGGATCCCATCAAGCGTGCCGAAGCCAATGAAGCTATCTTCAAGGAGCGCGCACGCTGGCAGCTTGCCCTGTCCGACGTTCTCAAGTCCCTGCTCAGCAAGGACATGGTCACCATGGAGAAGCTCGAGGAGACCACTTCAACACCCCTCCCCGACGGCTTCACACTCTTGCAGAACGGCTCGCCCGAGATTCAGCTCGTCAAAGCGCTCCCCGACCAAGAGGGTGTAGGCAGGCCGATGGCCGAGCTCAAAGAGTTGCTCGGCGCCGATACGCTCAAGAACGGCCAGAGCAACGCTTTCCGCAACAAGTGGGCCAAGAAGCTCCCGGACGGCACCTTTGGGCGTACCGAGTTGACCCTGAACAAGAGCGATCAAGTGCTGAAGGACGAGGTCAAAGAGCATCTCGAGCAGGTCCTCAAGACCGGTACCGTGGATGCCGCTGACCGGGCGACCGCCGAAAAGCAGCTTGCCGAGCTGCGTAAGCGGAAGCTGGTGACCACCCGCAAGCTCGTCTACTTCTCGGTCGCCAAAGGGCCCCAGTTCTCCCTCACCGTGCAGAAGCTCGAGACCGACCTGACTTTCGAGATGCTTCAATCCGGAAGCTGGAAAGAGGCGCCCTTCAAAAAGTACAACTTTGACGCCGAGGGTGCTGTGCCAGCATCTGGCGCACTCCACCCTCTTCTCAAGGTGCGAGAAGAGTTCCGCAACATCTTTTTCGAGATGGGCTTCACAGAGATGGCGACGGACCGATTCGTGGAATCCTCCTTCTGGTGTTTCGACTCGCTCTTCGTCCCGCAGCAGCACCCAGCGCGAGACGTGCAGGATACCTTCTTTATCAAAGACCCACCCTATGCCAAGCACATCCCCGAAGACTACCTGAAAAGGGTAACCCAGGTGCACCAGAACGGTGGCTTTGGTTCGGTCGGATACAGATACCCTTTTGACCGCAAGGTGACCGAGAAGCTGGTCCTCCGCACACACACCACCGCCGTCTCGTCGGCGATGCTCTACAAGCTGGCCAACCAGCCTGGCGGATTCAAGCCGGCCAAGCTCTTCTCGATCGACAGAGTCTTCCGAAACGAAGCCGTCGATGCTACTCACCTTGCAGAGTTCCACCAGGTGGAGGGCGTCGTGGCCGACTACAACATCACGCTCGGCGATCTGATCGGCTTCATGGAGGTCTTTTTCAAGAAGATGGGCGTCACCAACCTCCGCTTCAAGCCGGCCTACAACCCCTACACCGAGCCCTCGCTCGAGATCTTTTCCTATCACCAGGGCCTCGGCAAGTGGGTCGAGGTCGGCAACTCGGGCATGTTCCGTCCCGAGATGCTTCGCCCCATGGGCCTTCCGGACGGCGTCAACGTCCTCGGCTGGGGTCTGTCTCTCGAGCGCCCCACCATGATCCGTTACGCCGTCAAAGACATCCGTGAGCTCGTCGGCCACAAGGTCCCCATCTCGTCCGTCGAGAACGCCCCCGCCACGCGGTTCTAGAGTCCCTCCGCATGTGCCGTCCTGAGAAATCGCAACTTGGTCGACACAGTCCAGCCTGCTGCCGTGCAGTACTGTGGTAGAATGGGACAAGTGAGTGTGCCATGTATTGCGTGGGTCAAGCGAAACGCGGGTTAGGCGCGCTCGAGGTCTTTCATGAACATGTCGAGGACGAGCGGGTCCATGTTGTGCAGCGCCGTGGCAAAGGCAGGGCAAGAGGACTGGGCGTGGGAGAGGACGGCGGCGATGTGCACATGCACGGGGACGGTGAGGGTGGAGTCGGCAAGGGCGGTGCGCTGCGCGCGGGCAGCGCCGGGCGAGACGTCCTGCAGCCAGCCTTCGCCCACGTCGTCGTCGTCAAAGAAGGCGTCGCCGAGATCCATCGAGGCGATCGGCGAGGTCGGCCGCACATACCGACTCGTGTCGAGCGGCCGCGACTCTTTAATTTCCGCCATCAGCTCGGACCACACGGCAACCAGCTCGGGCGTCGCCGCCACGATCGCCGCCGTGACCGCATTCGACGGCTCCGTTTCGCCCTGAACGACGCCCGAGTCGAGCATCGCCGCAAGGCCCAGCGCCGTCACGCGTCGCTTGCGCATCGATGCCATGTTCTCGAACCGTGCACATATGAGCGAGAGTAGTGGCTCCCACAACGACGCAGCGCTCGGGTATGTCTCGCTCGCCAGGTGCTTCCACGACGAGCCCACCAGCTGCACAAACGTGTTCTGCGGACAGTGGTAGGCAATCCGGCAGAGGAGCGCGACAAAATGGGTGCCTATCAGCGCAGCATCCTGTGTGTGCAGCAACGAAGCGACAAGTGCAGCCACAATGCCAGTCGAGTCTAGCGCCTGAATCCATGTATCCCGGATATCGGTCCAGTTGGGCAAGGAGACAAGAGCCTGCACCAATGTGTCGATGGCCGCAATCGGGGCCAGTACCATGGGACTGGCTGGGTCCGCAATAATCTGAGCAAAGGCGGTCAGGATGTCTGACCCGTACGTTTGAAGCATCTCTAGCGGATTAAGCATTGAAATTTCCTCCACTACGCGACACATCTCGATGCAGTAATCCGGCTGGACGAGCAGATCCTTGGCGAGATCCAGCAGGTCGAACAAGGGCTGTGTCATGCTGGAGGTCGAATGAAGCGCTCGGATCCAGAGCATAGATATGGCGTCTTTGGCCAGGAGATACGAGACCTTGGGGTTGAGGGACTCGCGGACGATAGGCGAAACCATGTGATGCACCTTCTGCATCAGGGCGCCGCTGCTGCCGGTGGCGGGAAGCATCTCGATGGCTCGCAGCACTTTGGAGATAAAGACAATGACGGAGGGCTTCGCCTTGCAATCTGGGTCCTCCTGCTGCCAGAGCATAGGGACCAGATCCACTAGCGCATCTGCATGCGGCGCGATGCGGGCACCCATCCGTTCGATCAACACCGAAAGCGCATCGGTGCATACCTTGATGGATTCCATCTCGTGCAGTTCCGACGCGGCGGCGAGTGTAGCCAAGTTGCGAAGAGCTTTTGGCAAGAAGGGTTCGAAGCCGTCGGCGTCGAACTCGAGCGCGTCTGCAACGGCAGATATCGATCGGGCGGCAGCCAGGCGAACGGCGACGTCCGTTTGGCCGGGTACGTCTTGAAGTAAATCTACTAGGGTGGAGTAGACCTCAAGGTGGGCTTGGGGCGGAACTTGCTCTGACCACTCCCAGAGGAGCTTGGCGATCCTTCGGCGGATAATTACCCACATGGGTGATGTGATGCTGTTCAGACGAGCTTCGGGAAGGAGCTTGTCAATGATAGCCTGACCCATCAGAACGACCGCGCTCGGTCGAGTGTCATCCTCACCCGCCGGCCCGAGGTAGTCACGGCATCTGCCCACGGCCGCGTAGATTGCGTCGCGCGCCAAGATGTCGTCCAAATTGTCAGGCGAGAGCGAGTTGGAAGCTTCGAAGTGTTGCCACAAATGCTCCCCAACGAGGCCGGCAGGCTTTACGTGCTGAGCAAGAACCATGAGACATCGCTCCGCCGCGGGCCGGATGTCCAGCTCGTAGTTTTCTTGCTCCTCGCCGACAGCCCACTCTTCGGCATCTGTCTGCCATCGTTCGAGGTCGTCAGCGTTGAGCCTCATGAGCCTGCCGGCAAGCACGTCGGCAGCTTCTCTGGCAAAGCCCTGTGTGGCAAAGACGCCGCCCTCGGGCCGGCCCTTCCACTCTGCCAGGGAGTATTTGAGCAGCACCAGTGCCTGCACGACGAAGCGTGGTGGATAATCTATAATGGCCGAGTGGTTGGCATACTCGTCTCGTGGCACGGCTAGGCTCTCATCTGTGACGTCTTTGGCTTGTAACCAGTACCAACCGACGACATCCGCCCAGCCCTGCCAAGATGCTGCCTTGCTATTGTCCCTCCGGACGAGGGAAAGAAAGAACTTGCCGAACGAGTAGAGATACTTGGTCAGTGCGGTCAGCAGTGTTGCTGCCTGCTGTTGATCGAGTGCGGAAGAAGCAACGGGAGACCTGAGGAGGCCGAGGTAAACGAGGCGTGAGTCTTTGAGAACCTGTAGGCAGCGAGGTGTCGAGCGGAAGAAGGCTTGAGCCAGGTTGGTCTCGTTGCCTCCCTGGGAAAAGGCGGTTTTGGATATCATCCCAAGGTCGGCGACCGCAAGCCTGGAGATGGCTTTGAGCAGCAGATGGCTGGTGCGGACTTGCTCAGTTCTTAGAGAAGTAGATGCCCACGACGAGATTGCGGAAAGGTCCTGGGTACCATTGAGGGAAAAGACCTCGGCGAAGTGATGCTGGAAGATGGGATGCAGGCTGGGCAGGAGCTCTCTAGACAGCTCAGTCATGCGCATCTTGCCTGCCAGTACGCGAACCGACTCGAGCTCCTTTAGTGTTCTGGAGCAGACATCGGCAGCGCGCATGAGGACGGTGGTATTGAGCCAGCGCTTGTGAGTGGTGTCGGGATCCTCCGACGAGGCTGCATGCGGATATGGTCCCAGAGACTCTAGCGCATTGTGTGCATCGAGCATGGCCTGCTGGAGCGTTTGGAAGAGATCGGGCCAGTCGCGAGGAAAATCATGCCTGGCTATCCTCGAGATGGCTACCGCAGCTTGTAGCGCAATGGTCTTGTTGGGCTCTTGAAGACAGTGGAAGAGGGCGGATCGTATGCGCTGCTTGGTATCAGTGGGTATGGTAACGGTGACGCGTGCTACGACACGGCTTCTCCAATACTTGTCAATGCCATTCTTGAAGCGGATGATGGCAAGCGTACGAATCGAGTCGCGCAGCTCATGCTGGGCCGACGAGGTGGAAGGCGTCGAGGGCAGCAAGAGTCGCTGGTCGAAAGCGATCTCGAGGAGCGCGAGCCAGAGATTGGCGTCCTTCTGCCACTCTTCGAGCTGAGTATTGGCGCTGGCCAGCTGCGCTGGATCCGACGAGGCAGCCAGACTCAGCACCTGAACCAGCGCTGCCTTGGCGTCCGACATGCTTCACTCGTGATGCTGCACAGTATTAATCAGCGTCGAGAGTGATCAGCGTCGAGAGTGATCAGAGTCGAGTGTTCTAATCAGCGTCGGGTCTCCCCGACGTTGCGCAGAGTCGACAGGGCTCTGATCGGCGGATCGTCCGAGACAGATAAGGCCTGAAGAGACGCGAACCTAATGTGCCTTCAGCTTGCTAATGACGAGTAGATCAGTGATAGGCTTGAGAGTTATTGCGCAGAAGTGTTGTTCTCGCTTCAGCTATGACTTGATTGGGAGTCTGAGTGGAATTGTGACTTCAAGCCATGGAAAGGTTTCTGGCGCGAGGATCTTACATACATGACTGTGACGTTAAAGATGGACCTCATGCTCTTTTGTCCTCCACATGTGTGAACTGCGACTTCGGTTGTGTCGCTCAGCTGACCCCTCACCCTGTGTCCCTGGCTGTGCTTGTTTGCCTGGCTACCATCATTACATCCAAGCGATGGGATGCGTACCGACTGTCGAGCGTGCGGCATACTGAAATGTTTGCAGGCAGACGTCTGCGATGGCACTCCACGCAGTGCACATCCGCGCCCGTAGTGCCTCGCCCCCAGAGGACCGCAACAAAGCCATTCGGCCCAGCCAGCGAGCCGGCCTAGGTAGCTCTGCCTTGGACTATAACGATGAGCGATGGGCAACGCTGCAAACCGGAGAAAGCCTCGCTCGCTCCGCTCTCCGCATGCGCCATCGCTTCGTCAAAGCCACCGAGCTGAGCGAGTCCAGCGCCGCCATATCCGTCCTACCAGCGTCCAACTCTATCGTTAGTGAACCTCTTAGTGGTGACCAAGCATCCTCCTCAGCGCTGCCGCACACGGATAAACCACAGGGCACGCTCTCGCAGCTGTATGGCTCCCTTGTGCAGGATATCTATCGACAATCTTCAACGGAGCCAGCCAGTCGCCCGCCCAACTCGCTTCTGAATCGTCCCCCTTCAGTCGCCGCTTCCTATCCCATCGACAAGAGTCCTCATTTGCCACATCGACTGCATGATGCCAACCGTCACAGGCCGGCCGATTGGTTCGTTGCCAAGGCTTTGGCCAAGATGGAACATGATAAGCGCTCACCGACGCGCAGGGTTGATCCCGCCGCGGAGGCCGTGGCCGGCTCATCTGGCCGTCATGCGGGCTTGTGCACAACTTGTGGCGATCCACTTCCGTACCCGGCGACGCCGGAAACGATGGCTAGGCATCGTCAAAGCATAACCCATCGCCTTGGACTGAACGCTCCCATGTCCTCAGCGTCCGCTTCAGAGGCCCCTTCGCCCGCTTTCTCGGAAGCGTCCACCCCCCTCGGCGCGCGTTCTAGACAGGGCTCTCCCGTTCCTGTAGCCAGCGGCCCGACTCCCCGTGAGGAACGAACACGGCAACGACATCTAAGCACGGCTGTGCGTTGGAAGAAGATTCACAGCGACAACGTTGGCTACAACCTACTGTCAAGGATGGGCTGGAAGGAAGGCATGGGTCTAGGCATTGGAGAGTGGAAGTGGCAGCAGCTGATCAAGGAACAAAAGCGCCAGCGTGCCGAAGCAGTTCGGAGCATGTTGAGACGCGCAAAGATGGCCAGCGGCACTGGCTCTGACCACCCCATCCGCATCGACGACGACAGCGACGACGGCATCGGCCAAGGCTGGCAAGAACAGACGAACGAGACGATGAAGCGCCGAAACGAGCCAGGCGCCTCCTGGCTCGACATGTTACCCAAGGGAGCAGCCAGCACTGACAACGGCTACCTGTTCGGCGAGGACGGCCACGTCGAGGGGGATGATATGCTCTCTGGCCTCTTGTCGGATTCGCTGTCGCTGGAGGAGCAGCGGGCGCTGCAGCATGCTGTGCAGTCGGGGCTCTTGCGCCGGCACGACCTGCTTGCCGTCGTGACTGGGGCGGAGGCGGTGGCGACGGAGCGGCCGGACGCGGTGGTGGAACCTGTTCCCGTGCATCTCAAGGCGGGCCGCGGCGGGCTGGGCTCGCACGCGGGGCGCCGGCGCAGCCGTGCTGCCGACGGCACGGTCGAGATCCGGAAGCCCACCGACCACACCGCCCGCGCACCACAGCCCAAGCGACCCAAAGCCCCCCCGCCGAACGCCACCGCACAGCACCATAGACCCGGTTCGAAACTGACCAAACATCAGAAGCGGCTCGCGCAAGAGCGCAACAAGCGCGACTGTCTCGACCTCCGCGCAAGCCTCCCGTAGCGTCCGCTCGACGCCGCGCGCCACGCATGTAATCTAGAATCCGCTCAACTGCCGACTGTGCGCAAACGCGCTCTTCCTCTGGTATGCGCGAGTGGCAAGCCCCCACAACCGGCCGGTGGGCCGCTCGGCGATGCTCACTTCTTCTGCCTTAAGGCTCTTTTCTTAATATCTGTTGAAAGGGGCGTCCGTCCAGACCTCTCCAGAGGTCTGCTTGTTTAAAGCTTCCGGTTCAGGGTGGCAGTGATGTTAGATTCTGTTTTGCTTTAGCAGAGGCGCGGAACCGAAATTTCCGATGGGCAAAGCGGGCGGCATCCCAAGTCATTCTGGATTGCGCCTGCGCCATCCTTCCTTCCTCGACCCACCGTATCTATCCTCTCGCCAACAGACTAGCACAACATACACCAAGATGGCCAAGGTAGGACAACCCGAGCTCAAGCGCTTCTTGGACAAGCGGGTCGCCGTCAACATCCAGGGCGGACGCAAGGTGCAGGGCACGCTGCGCGGATTCGACTTCTTCCTCAACCTTGTAGTGGACGATGCGGTCGAGCAGGTGCATCCGCAGGCGGGCAACCCGAACGTCTGGCAAGACGGGGACCGCTGCGGCACCGTCGTCGTGAGAGGCAACAGCGTTACCTCGCTCGAGGCGTTGGAAAACGTCAAGACGCGATAGATCTGCTGTCGCGCCAGCATGTCACACCGCCAGCGCGCCCATGAGCGGCCCTGCTCATGGCCCGATCTACACTCTGTATTCGTATTTGATCCTTCAAGCCCACTCGCGCAAGCGCATCCGACATCCCGCTTTCCACCGAAAGAGACTTGGTTTCGCCATCCTGCCCTCTATACCCATCCCTCTGAAAACCCAAACGGCAAGCAACCCAAGCATCCTCCCTTTCGCATGCGCTGCTTCACTCCGACGCGAATCTCCTAGAGCAGAAAGGTGCAGAACACTTTGAAGGCCTCTCTCCAGCCCGACATTGTATAGTACACAGCAAACATCTGAGAAATGAGGCAGCTTCGAACAGCCCTGTTCTACGCCTTTGTACAGGCAGGCGCGTGGCCCTTGACCGGTCTGCCTACATCTGCATCATTGGACCTATCACCTGTGTCCGTTCTTCCTATATAGAGTCTGATTCGGCTCTTTCAGCGTGTAATGTGGCTGCAGCGCTCCGGCTACGGCCGTAGTTGGCGCTGGTATACTACTGTATAGACACAGTGTTGCCTCGTAGACGGTACCCAAACTGCGCAAGCAGGATGACCTCACTTCGGCCACCGCCATTCCTTGCAGATAGCTTTGTGAGCCAAAACAAACGCTGGAGTGTATATCCGTCTTCAAAAGGGACTGGATTGAGCAGTTGTTGGTGAAAAGGGGGAAGATAGAGCCACATTCCATTATGATGGTCATTACTGTTGAAATGAGCTCGGCGCCGATCTTCATATCGGTCTTGGCGATGCACCCGACTGGATCGGGTCACCCACCTTTCATCTCGGGTGCTAGCGTCAGCACCCGTTCAGCTCATACAATGAGCATTGAGATACACGGTTATATATATACATATTAGACTCGTCTCCTTCGTCGTTCCTATGTACATACAAGCACAAGCGAATCATACACACTCCCTACGCGAGACTTCGCTAGTCATCACGATATTGGGTTGGGTGTGATCGGGGCGTGAGACGTAAAATTTACAACAAAACAAATCTACTCATATTCTATAGAAATAAATGAGTGTTTCACCATTCATCGTCATGACGACGCTAGTATAGCTAGCGGCGACTTTGCAGAAGCACGGATCAAGCCCGTCTGGATGCAGAAATATGTGCTTCTCCCAGCACAATACTCTCCCCCTCTTATTACCATTTATTGCGCTGACAGCTCGATCCCAGTCGGCAGTCGCGGCCGATCTTGCCTACCTCAGCATTCATTCCCTTTCGTTGACTGACACCTCTTCGCTCCCCCCTCCCAATTTCTGCGCCAAGTCAGCTAACACACACCCTACACCCCCTCGACGATGGCTGGCAACGCGGTCAACAATGCTTCGCCGTCCTTTCCCTCCTCAGCGCTCCCGACGCTCGCGCCGCAGATAGAAGAGGTCTACCTTCTCTTTGGACCACGCCACAGTACGAGTTGTTCTACGCAACCAAATTCGGCCTCACTTCCCCCTCAGCCACTCGTGCCTTTCGCAGAACTGCCTCCTACCACCGAAGCCCGCAAGGCGGCTTACAGGATCCCCCCCGGCTATGTCCGCTATGCCATCTCTCCCGGCTATACACCCGATCTCAACGATACCGCCATCCCGTTGATCTACGAGCAACTCGTCAGGCAGTACCCGAATTATCCATGCGAGGACATTGCGATTTACAAGAAGCACAAGACCATGGTTGTCGACATTGCCTGGCCGAGGACGCTATTCTTCAACTCGGCCACGCACCTCACACTGCCCGGCCATTCGCTCGCCTTCATGGGTATAGGCTCGCAGATTCCGGCTAACCTTCGAACATTCAAAGTCAAGGGCCTGACACCGTCGTGGAAAGATTCGCTGCATACCCTCACAGAAACAATCATGGGACGCCTGCATCCTCACCAGCTCATCGACGCCTGGACGACCCAGGCCGTGCGGCCAATCCGCTCTCTCAACCGCAGCATCACCACTTGGAATCAAGAGCTCTACCTCCTGGTCAAGATCGGCAGCAATGACAATAGCACGGCCGCAGAGGTGCAGAGCCTTGTCGATGCACTTCCTGGCTTTGTCACCTATGGCGGTGAAACGATCCGCCTCGAATACGCCGGTCGCTTCGACTACTGCACATGGTGCAAAGACCACTCCTCGCTCCCCCGTCACACATGGAGCGGATGTACCGCCCGCCTCCGCAGCTTCTGCAACCTCCCCGACCATCCACGACGGCCCTGCCCAATATTGAGCAACGAACGCGAAAACGAGCAAAACCATGCCAATGACCTCGACGAAGCCCAAGAATTTGCCCATGTCGTCCGCACTTCTCGACAGCTCAACGATCACCGCAACCTTGGCATCGCCAAACACACACGCTCCGATCTGGGTGGAATGGAGACCGACATCCACACCGGCGACGAGTACCATTCCTGAAGAAAAAGCCCTCTTTCAACGTCCGTAACCCTGCACTCTTGATCGCTGACCGCCCTGGGATGCCGTCACATTGCCTTTGGCCTCACCACCCACCCTTACCCACCTTGCCAGTCCATCTGTCCTCTTCTCGCCAATTTCTACACAAATCAATTATTGATGTGCCTCGCCTCCCTGACGTTTGCCCTCAAACTGAGTGCCAAGTTTGTGTCGATGCCTGCAGCCTGAGCTATGGCCTCGTTACTCTCGGTGTGCCTCTCCACACTGAGCTACCGCCTTGACTCAGCAGACCTGTTTTTCCTGTTTAATCGCCATCCACGCTCACACTCATATTGTCATGCACATCCCGCCGCGCGTACAACCTCCCTCGTAGCCCTTCCGCCTCGCATACAATCTCTTCCCTAATCCTTCCGCCTCGCATAATTGCATACAATCTCAGCCCTACCCTCCATCTCCATCCCATCTTCCACGCCACTTCACCCTACTACTCACAATGTCTACACGCCCCCTCCGTGTTCTCACATGGAACTGTTGTTCCATGTCAGCCCAGCCGATAACGAAAGGCGCAGATTGGCTATCCCTCACGGCCGATATTGACATTGTTCTCCTCCAGGAGCCGATCGCCGCGACCATCCGCTCCCGTTTCGCCCAGGATGCTGAGCTCCTTCCATCTTGGAACGACCTAGCACCGTCTTCTGTTCAGCCCCACCACCACACTGCATCTATCAGTGCATACGCGGGCATTATAATCATCAACCAAGACGTTAAGCTCCATTCCACCGCTTGGACTCAGGGGGGTCGCATCGTCATAGTCACTGTCGAATACCAGAGTGAAATACTCCATGTCGCTTCCGTATATGCACCTGCCTTTGAGACCGATAGGGAGCGGTTCTTCGACTGCTTCCGCCTAGCATTTGAACGCGACAACATCCCGTGGATTGTTGGTGGTGATTGGAATGATGCACCCTCTCGCACTCTCGACTTTCTTCACCCCCGACTCAGCGTCTCGCATCACTGGCCCTCACTCGAGCCCTACCTCCTCCACTCCCATCTGACCGACGTCTATCGGCTCATGTATCCAGACGTCCCAGGCTATACCAGGATAGTCCTGTCTTCCACGGATGCGAGTGTACGGTCTGCCTCCCGCATCGACTTCTTCCTCCTCTCACAAGACGTGGTGCACCGCTGTATCTCTATCCTGACACGACAGAGCCTCAGCTCTGACCACAACGGGGTAATCCTTACGATCAGCCCGGAACGACACCAATATGAGACCACGCCACTGTCCAGCATTCGTCGTTGGGCCTTGCCGTCGGCTATCGCCAACTACCACGCCTTCAAGGCAGCCTGCCAACGCTTTCTATCATCGCTTTTGCACTCCGATTGCAGCCCTTTCTCCACCGCCTCCGTCGCAGTCCAACACTTCTCCCTGGTGGAGCGCTGCCGCGCTTTTTGCAAAGACCAGATGTACAAACTTCGTAACCAACTGAACTCGACACATGGCCTCTTACGTACGCTCAGCGAAAAGCTCAGCTCGTGGGATCTGCTTAGCCTTCCAACGACGTATCGAGCTTACTACGACGCACAGGCGCTCGTTGCCTCCACAGAGCAACAACTAGGAGTTCAAGACAGGTCAAGCGAGGGAACCCATCGCTTTCGGGAACAGGTCAGGCCTGACCTCCCCTTTGACGTTGTCACTGCTTTCTTTGCCAACCTCTTTGCCGCCACCACTGATACAGTGCAAACCGACCGAGCCCGCACCGCCCTTCTAACTCAAAGCCCGGCTCACCTCCCCACTACGATCAGCTCAATTCTCTTCAACAATTTCACGGCAGCTGAGCTCGAGACGGCAGTCCAACGCTCCGCCTCTAGTACATCATGTCCTGGAAGAAATGGTCTCTCTTTTGCCTTCTGGGCATGCAACCCAGCTGCAACCGCACACCTCCTTACTCGTCTCATCAACTCCCTCCGCTCCGGGCGACCGCTCCCAGCCTTTGAACCGCTTGCGCGCGGCATCCTCATATACAAAAGCGGGGAGAAGACGGAACCGACGAGCTACCGACCACTCTCCATCTTTAACACCGACATCCGCATCATGGACCAGGCAATTCGCAACCGCCTTGAAGCCGCGGTTGACTTTCTCACAGCCTCCAACCAGACCGGCTTCATTTCAGGCCGCCACAGCCATGTCGCAGTGACAAGGATCTACTGCATAATCGCAGCGTGCAAACTCGGCCTAACCAACTCTTCACACATCCTTCTGATCGATCAAGACCAGGCGAAAGCTTTCGATAACGTCTCCCGCAACTGGCTCTGGGCGGTCATGAAGCATCGCCAATTCCCATCATCGTTCATTCGCCTGATCCGCACTCTCTATCACCACCCTCATGTCACCTATGACCTCGGCGAGACCTCGACTCCACCCATTCCTCTTGCTCAGGGAGTGCCCCAAGGCATGCCCTCTTCGCCTCTGCTCTACATCCTGTCCTATCAGCCGTTTCTTGATGCTCTCCGTGCCGCAGATGTTGGCGTCCAAATCTCGCCGACATCCCCGACCATAGACAGCATTTCCTGTGCGGACCGCAGCATCATCATCGTTGGCGACCGTCAACAATTTCAGCTCTATCAAGAATGCCGGAATCTATATGACGCGGCCAGCGGCGCCACTCTGAACACATCCCCTTCCTACCGTGTCATCTCGAGTCCGCTCCTTGAGCCGGCCGGCGCCTGGACGTCCAGCCTACCGCTCGACCGCAACGTCAATGTTGACGCCGAGTGGCAGTATCTCGGCTTTGCTTTTCACAACGACGGTCTCGCAGCCACTCAGCATCATGAACTCCTTGTCACCAAGTTACGGCAGCGACTCGCCTCTACCATCCACCGTCGCCACGACCTCCTCAGTCGAGTCCGCTTCATCAACACGTATGTCCTCCCTATCCTCTGGCACCAGCTCTCCGTCGGCCCTGTCAACCCCGAAATCTTTGATCAGCTGCAGAGACAACTCCTGCCGTGGCTGTTTCCCAAAGCAAAACGAGCCCATTTGCCCTGGACTATCGTGATTCGACCTCTCGATCAAGGCGGGTTCGGTCTGCACGATCCATTGTGCTTCACCAAATCTCTGGCATTAAAATGGATCGTCGAGAGTCTACTCGATAATGATATCCTTGTCGACCTTCTCAAGCAATATTTGTACTACCACTGCAGTGCCCCGCTCGCAATTCTCCTCACTCGGCATTCAATGCCCTGGGTTGGGGCTCGTCTTCAGACGGATCATCCGTATCCGGCATCCGTCCTCGACATCCTTGCAAAGTTCGACCTCTCCATCTGTGCCCACCTCCCCTGGACAGAACTGTCCGACGCTGAGGTCGGCTCCCTGCCGTGGTATCACCCGGCTTACGGCATCGACACCAACGCGGCAGCAGGTCCGTCCTGGAATCGCTTCAATGAACATCTTCTCTATCTTCGCCGCCAAGGGATGGTCACCTTTGCTGACATTCTGTGGTTTGACCCAAGCAATCACTCGGTGGTGCCCCCTACTTTCGAAGACCTCTTCATCGACCATGGACCAGCCTACCACAAGGTTGACTTCTCTGTACGTGACGGGCGCCGCCTCTTCGGGCCGCACTTTAGCAACTCTGGTCATACGACGCTTCATTGGCTCATGGTTCGTTGGGAGTTCTACCTCGCAGTCATGCCCGAACTAATGCGTCGCCGCATCCTCGCTCTTCGACCTGATTTTTTGACCAAGACCGACTCACGGATCCATCGTCCCTTTATCGACCTGGACACCAGCGTCTCCGCCCGTCCCGTCACCAAGAATATCCGTCTGTTCTCCGATCCGACTCGCCTCACCCTCCCTTGGCGATACCTTTCAGTCGCCTCGCACCGCCTTACTCACTTCACCACACGCAACGCCCGAAGATATTGGACAGACCACCACGCTCGCGATGTAAAAATCCCCAAGCAGACTGTCTTGCACGCCAACACTGGCCTCAGCCAGGCTGCCTGGGCTAGGCTTTGGAAGCGTGTCCATTCCGTTCCCGAGCTGACAGACGCCATCACCTCCCTGATCACCGTGCTACACGAACGGGCGCTCGTCTTTCGCACCCCTGAGCTCAAAGTTGCTCTCTGTTCTTCATGTGGGCAGCTCGAGTGCACGAGCCATGCATTCGCAACTTGCCGCGATGTCGAACCATTCTGGACACACGTTTGGGCAATTGCAAGATCGTGGATACCGTCTCTTCCTCTCAGCTACCCTTCCACTCCAACAGAACTACTCACCGGTTGGATGGCTATCTATTCTAGCCTACCATCTGGGGAGCGGCGCTATTTCCACATCCTGCACATGTCGGCAATCCACGCCCTCCAGACCACTCGACTGCAGGCTCGGCAGGACGAACGACAGTCCTCTTACCGGCCTACGTCGGCCCTACCAACACTACACGCCTATCTCATCAAGGCGTACTCCCGCTGCGCTGATCTTCTTCCGGCCCACGCAGTCGGCACGCACACCAATACTCCTACTTTTCCGACACTGCCATTGTCTTAGTCCGTGAACCGTACTCTGGGCCCCCCATCGCTGTACTAGCATGGGTCCCCTGCTCCTCATCATGTCTATTAACACGCGTAAGAATAAAAACTCAGTTAGGCCCATCTCATCTTGGCTTTGTTGTTCTGGTGGTGACAATGATGACGCCAACGGGTTGATATAGAAGTAGGCGAATCATTTCCCAACGCGCCTTATAAATATACAAACAAAGACCCTAAAATATAATAAAAACGGGGGCTTTGGGCTAGCGGCTATGCTGTCTCTTTCGGGTTAACCAAACTCGACCTGATATAATGTCACAAGAAAGGGATCTAGAGGAGGTCGTGGGTTCGATTCCCGCAAGCCCCCAATTTTTTATATCATTTTTTTCCTTTGGGGCCCCTCTACGACCTGACATGGGTAACGCGGGCGACCAAGGAAGATGCCAAGTGGAGGTAGGCCCGTTGCTTTAACCTTCCATGCGAACGATTCGAGAACACCTTGGCACCGTACCCTTCCACCTCGGAACCGAAACGATGATCTCGTTCCCGCTCCTACGTACCGGAGCGAAGGCGACGCAGGTGAGTGAGGCGTGGCCTGCAGGGGATGTTGGACGCTGTGCTGACGGATGTGGATATGGCATGGCTTGCGGTTAGGGCATTGGCTTTGCGGGGAGCCGCGTTGGGCTGGGGGTGCGAGCGCAGCAGGTGCGGACGTACTACGGGCCGAAGGTCGAGAGGAGGGCGGCGGGGCGGGTTGCGTCCGACGGACGGGTGTATGCACGGGCGGTGCCGGCGCCGGCGGGGCGCTCGCGGCTGGCGCTCGTCCTCGGTGGCTCGCTGCTAGCTGCGAGCGGCCTGAGCGCGCTCGGCGCACAGAGCGTCGCCTGCGACTCTGCCCGCCCCTACCTCCCCACCTCTGGCATCCCTGCCCCGGCGCCGCAGGACGAACCGCAGAGCATCGTCAACATCTACCAGCTCTCCTTCGGCACTGTCTGCGGCGTTTGCGCCGGCATCTTTATCAAAAAGGGGCTCAAGTTCATCGCGTTTCTCCTCGGCGGCTGCTACGTCCTCCTCCAGTACCTCAGCAGCCAGCGCCTGATTTCAGTCCACTGGCCCGCCATCAACAGCCGCTACGACAAAGCCATCGGCTCCGCAGCCGGGCCTCCCGCCAACGCCAACGCCACCGGCTTCAGCGGCAGCACCGCCGAGCGCATCTGGACTAGAAGCACCAACTTTCTCATGGCTGACTTCCAACCCAGAGCCACCTTCATGGCCGGCCTCCTGCTCGGCCTCCGTCTCGGCTAGGCCATCGCAACCCCGCGCCCAGAAACCGTCTTCTCGTCCTCGTTTGCACACCTCGTAACTACTACAGCTAGTGACGCAGTGTAAAATGACGTCGCCGACACAACCCGAACCTCGTAAGCATGGAAGGCGGGCGGAAAGACGCAAATGAGTGTATGTGAGATTGAACCGCTGTTGGTAAAACCTGGAGCCGCTCCTTAAAACGGTAAGAAAAAGAAAAACGAAAAGGAAAAGAAAAAGAAAGTAAAGTAAAATAGCGCCCTTTTCGACGCTTTCTTGCTGAAAAAGCGAGAAGAAAGTCGTGCGAAAAGGCGCGGGAAACGACATCCAAAGCGGTGATGTAGGAAACTGCGCAGCCTTGCTCCCCCCACCTCATCCACGACAAGAGCAATGGCAGCAGCAGCGACGATGGCGAGTGACGAAATCGAGGTGCCGGCGCCGGCGGACTTCCACGTGCATCTGCGGCAGGGCAAGATGGCCGAGCTGGTGGCGCCGCATGTGGCCGAGGGCGGGGTGTCGCTGGCGTATGTGATGCCTAACCTGGTGCCGCCGATCACGAGCGCTGACGAGGCAACGGCGTATCTGGCCGCGCTGCAGCAGCTCGCGCCCGCCACCGAGTTTGTAGGCACGCTCTACCTCTCGCCTGCGTTGACGCGCGACGAGATCGCCAAGGCTGCCCGCGCAGGTGTCCGCGGCGTCAAGAGCTACCCGCGCGGCGTGACCACCAACTCGGACAGCGGCATCGAAGACTACGAGACCTACTACCCCGTCTTCGAAGAGATGCAGAAGCACGGCATGGTCCTCAACCTTCACGGCGAGGTGCCCTCGAATCCGGACGCCGGCATCTGCGTCCTCAACGCAGAGGAAAGGTTCCTTACCCACCTCTTCCAGCTCCATCGCGACTTCCCCCAGCTCCGCATCGTCCTCGAGCACGCCACCACCCGCAAGGCCGTCGACGCCGTCAAACAGTGCGGTGACACCGTCGGCTGCTCCATCACTCCGCATCACCTCCAGCTCATCGTCGACGACTGGGCCGGCAAGCCCCTCAACTTCTGCAAGCCCGTTGCAAAGTACCCCGACGACCGTCAGGCGCTCCGCGACGTCATCAAACAAGGTGGGTGCAGCTCTGCTCACAGTCCATACGCATAGACACTGACCGCTTGTTCTCTACTTGCACTTCCTCCCCCCCTCCGCGCTTGCTCCCGTCTCACTATGCAGGGCATCCACGCTTCTTCCTGGGTTCCGATTCGGCGCCGCACGTGCTGGCGAACAAGTACCCGTCAGCCGTGACGCACGGCGCGCCGGGGACCAAGCCGTCGGCGGATGGCGCGTCGCTGGAGCCGAGCGGTGTGGTGTCGTGTGGGTGCGCCGCTGGAGTCTACACGTCGTCGATCCTGGTGCCACTGTGTGCGACGCTGCTCGAGAGCTTTGGCGCGTTGGACCAGCTGGCCAACTACGTGAGCCTCAACGGTCGCCGCTTCTACGGTTACGACCGAGCTGAACAGCTGTCGCAGGGTTCCCTGCGGCTGCGCCGCGTGGCCCCCGGTGCGGGCACCCCTGTCCCTGCCGTCTATGTCCATCCCGCGGATGCGCACACCGCCGATGCCGACCCGGCCAAGGTGCAGGTCGTCCCCTTCTGGGCCGGCAGGCCACTCGCCTGGCAGATCGTCCGCGCCTAGTCCGACCCGCTCTCTCTTGCAATCTACCGCGGCGCGCCGCTTCTTCTCGCTGCCCCGCGTCTGCCTGTGTCCCCAGCGGCGCCGCTTGCTGCGGGGTGGGCCTGGTCTGTGCAGCGACGTCGACAAGCGTGGCGGCTACGCAACCCCTGCCTAAAGCCTATCCGCACGACCAGTCCACCCGCCTCGCTCAAGCTTAGCGCCAGTGGCTCGAAATAGCTAGGCTCCCCAACGAGCGGGAGACGCGGTGCAGCGGAGCTGGTGGCAACGCGCACCCAGCCGCGCGTCCGCCGTGCTTCATCACCGCGCATCGCCGTCCTGATGGCCGCCAAGCGCCATGGGAACTGGATTCTGCGCGCGGCGGCTAGCATCCCCCCAGCGCGAGCACACCCACCGGTGGCACCCCAGGCGGCAATGCGCACATCATCAGCAGTCCCCAGCGCGCCTCGTCTGGCGCCCGTACCAGCACGGAGCTCATGTGGGCTGCGGAGCCGGCTCGCTGCCAAGGGCCGTGTCAGCCAAGCGTTGCAATCAATAAACCTTAATCTCTCTTCTGCCCGTCTCTCTGGCAGCGCGAGCCGCATCGATGGCCTGCTGGCCCGCGGTCAGTGCGAGGGCGTGCAGAGCTTGAGCGTGCCGCGGGAGGCAAGCTGCTAGGCGGCCCCGAGCGGGCGCCGTCCACGACGCCACCTGCTTGCGGAGCCACGAGCCCGCGGATGCGCATCGCCATGGGTAGCCGCTGCGCGACCGTATCGGCCAATTCTGGCGTCCAAATAGAGCAAGCTCGGTGGCAACGGAGCAAGGCCAAGCTGCGAGAGGCAAACTTCATCTGTGGGCCGTCGGCGCTTCGGAGCACGCAACCAGCTGAGAACCGCGCAGCGAGATGCAGCACCGCGTCCACCGCTCCCATGGCAGAGGTTTGCGCGCGCAGGGCGTAGCGGAGGTCTGGACCCAGAGGACGGGGCCGCGGCCCCGATAAGCTCGGCTGGTCTGGCCCAGCAACCATCGCATTGGGTTTGGGGGAGCAGCCATGTATGCTCTCGCCACCGCTTCGGGGAGGCTCGATGGTCGTACTCGAAGCGAGCGAGCGCGGTGCGCGGCGGCTTCATGATGTGCCTTCCCACCGCAGCGGGCCCAGCGCGCAGCAGGCTTGGCAAGGCAGATGCATAGCACAGGCGGGTGGGCCAACCGGGCGCAGTAATGAGCAGCGGGTGGTGCAGATGGATCGCGCAGTGGTGGATGGTCACGACTCGACAGGCGCAGGCACCTACGGCCGTGGGAATGCGTTGCAGCGATCCTGGTGCCTGGATGGCGCGCTTGCTTTGGCCACCGGCAGCACGGGCTGGACAGGCCGAGCGCGACCGCGCACACAGCATCCCCCCCAGCGCCATCACCCGCAGCGCCAGCCTCGCCTTCCCGTCCGCTCATCCCGCCCAGCTTGCCGCGCTTCTGCCCGACCGCCATCGCACGCCCGCTGCCCCACTCAGAATTTCTCCGACATAGCCGCCTCGCCAGCCTCGAACCGTACGCGCCGGCCCAACACTGGACCGGGCACCCCCTCCGCCCCCGCTCGCCGTGCTTCAAAAAGCCGCACCCAGCCACCTCTCGCCACACCGCCGCACCGCTGCATCGCCTTGTCCCCTTCTTCCTGCGCACTTCACCCGCGACTTTTCTTCTCCGCCATCGGCTAACTGCACGTCGCTACGTCGTCGCGCTCGTGGTGGGCGCAGACGGCTGGTCTCACTGACGTCTGCACGCCGTCGCAGTGTTCCATCGGAGCGGTGGTGCCAACAGCATGTCGGGCGCCGCTCACCACCCGACGCCGTGCTCGCCGCTGGGGTGCTTGTCGTCGCCGACGCCGGACCTGTCGCCGCGGGTCGCGTCTGCGCGGGCGGTGACGCTGTCGCCCGGGGCGGGGCATGTGGGCGGGTGTTTGCATCTGCAGGGCGGGTGCAAGGTCGGCGGGCTGTCTGGCTGGGTGCGCGCGGTCCACTTCGAGGGCGTCTGGGCCGGGCTCGCGCGCGGGACGAGTGCAGAGCGCCCCGCACACGCCTACACCGAGCTGATCAAGCTCTGCATCCTCCGCCGCGCAGAGGCCAAGCTCACCCTCAGCCAGCTCTACCGCGACCTCGAGGACAAGTTCCCCTTCTTCGCCGCCCCCGCCAACGGCAAAGGCTGGAAGGTAAGCACCCCCCCTGCTTCCCCGAGACAGCTCCAGCTGACCCCCCCAAAGAACACACTCCGCCACAACCTCTCCACGCAGCCCTACTTTCTCAAGCTCGACCGCCAGCATGGCCAGCCCGGCAAGGGCCACTACTGGACCTACTGCCCCGCGCTCGAAAAGCCCGCCGCCCCCCGCCCCTCTCCCTACCCGCGCCCGCGCGCACTCTCCCACTCCCACCTCCCCGCTCGCCATCCCACGCCCCCCAGCCCGCACCACCCCCGCCGCCCACGCCTCCACAGCCTCCCCGACACCTCCCCGCGCCGCAGCCTCGCAGACTTTTACCTCACCCACCCCATCGCAAACCCCCCCCGCTCGCGGCCTCCTCCCGCCCCCCGCAACACCGTAGCCCCGCCCTCCTCCGCCTGTACATTCCTGCCGCCGTGCGCACCTCGACACGGCTAGCCGCTTCTATAGACATCTCGCCACACAGCAGAGCGTTGCAGAGATCGAGTATGCATTCGCACAAGTGGCATGGACCGTGACGAGAACAAGTAGAAGACGAAGACAAAGACGGAGCGAAATGGACTAGTAACGGGGTTGCAAGCAAGACAAATGGCGGCCGGGCAAAGGTGTGCGAAGAGAAGAATAACTGGGTAAGCAGGAGAGAATTCGGATCTGGTTACAGGACAAAGACCGGGGCAGCGACGCCGTGACGTGGTTGGGTGGACTTGGTAAAGTCGAGCATCCAGACCGGCGTGGCTGCGGGCGCCGGCAGCTGGTCCTTCCTGACGTAGCCACGCTGTGCCGGCGGCTGCGACGCCGACGAGCCGGCGGAGCTCCAAGAGAGCTGCTGCGTCGACTTGTTGTAAGTGGCAACGACGCGGCCAGCGACGCCCGCCTCGATGTCGTCCTCGTCATCCTCCAGGGCGCGGCGCTGCGCCGACCACGAAAGGCTGCCGTGCCCGCCCGCTTCCATGTCTCCCAGGCGCGACGGGTAGGCTCCCGGCGTGTTCGAGTTGCACATCTGGGTGGCGGCCGCCGCCGCGTTGACGGCGGCGCCCGACTGGTTGGTCAGGTATCCGCTCAGCCCGGAGAAGGCGCCCGTAAGATTCTGCAGACTCATCCGGCTGAGAGCTCGCGAGCCGAGGGCAGCGAAGCTCGAGGCGCTCGACAGGCTCGGCTCGTGGTGCTGCTGCCCGCCCGAGGCCGAAGACGGGCGGCAGGTCGTGTCAAAGCTCTCTCGGGTGTAGGCCGAGCGGGCTACAGGCGGACGTCGGCTGCCCACGAGGCTAGCTGCTCGTGTGGCGGCCGCGCCATGGACAGGCCGACCTTCCTTGTTGATTCTCGCCGTGGGCAAAATCGTCCCGTTGCCCTGCACGACGATGGGCGGCAGGTCCAGCGCCTCCTCCGCCGAGGGGAGAGGTGGCAAGCGGTCTTCACGGAGGATGCCAAAAAAGTCCTCGACACTGGGCCGACCGTAATGACCCTTACGCGATCGTGACTTGCCCAGTTCGAAGCTCCACTCCCGGATAAACTCGGGTCGGGGAGAGGGCGTACGGCTGGCAGCACTGCTGCCGTCGTCAGCGGCCACCAAACCAGGCGGAGGGGTGCAAGGCGCAGCGTGGCTCTCGAGAGAGCTGGAGGAGGACGCGGTGGCGCTGTGGTCACCTGTGGTCGGTGCGACCGACGTGGGGAAGGGCTCCATCATCGGGCTTGAGAAGGTCTCTGTGGAGCGATACAGATCCGGCGTGGGTGGTGCGTGTTCAGCATCCGCAAAGTGGCCGCCAAAGCTGGACTCGCTGGCTTCCATACTGGGCCTGCACGCCTCGGCCTCGACGTCAATCCACGCGGGACTGCCTTCCATGTCTTGGCCGTTGTGGATGAAAGTGCCGTTACTGCCCGCAACGCTTTCCGACAGCTCCGAGACCTCCTCGATCTCATCGAGCGTCTGCAGAGTGCCCATGCCAAGACCGATCAGCTCGCTCTCGGAACTGGGAAGCTTGGTCGAGAAGGAGTCGGACATGTCAGAGTCGTTGTCAGTGTGGATGGTGTCGTCGGTCGTCATCGACAGCGAGTTGCTGCTCTGCGACTGGCCGAAGCTGCCCATGCTCGAGTCGTACGCAAAGACATGGCGCTTGTTCTTGCCTGTCACACTGCTAGAAGGCCTGGTGGAGCTTGAGGGTGCTGAAGCAGAGGTGTCACCGTCCTGGCTCGAGTCGGCGCGGCTGCTGTCGAGCGAGAAGCTGTTTTCGTTGGACGGAAGCGTCGGAAGACTTGGCTTGGAGTCCGTCTGGCTCTGCAGAAGCGCCAGCTCATCCTTGGCAGCGAGATGCTGCTTCCTCTCGTGCTCGAGGCTGCCGGCCAGATTCACGATCTGTTGTCGCATGTTGGCAAGCAACTTTGTAATCTGAGGGGTAGCCGCGTCGAGGCCAAGCATAGGGGAAAAGGCCGGAGTAGTGTTCAGACCCGGACTGGTGGAGCCGAGGGCAGGGCTTCGAAGCATGCTGAAGTAGTCGAGCTGGGGCTGGTCCAAAGCCTGGGAAACGCCAAAGTTGTCCGCCGGAACCTCGACGCCGGCCTGCTCCAATGCATCGGTGAGCTGCTTGATCCGGAGACGAGCGACGCTGTTAAGCCTTCTGTGCTCGTCTGCCTTTGTCTTCTCGGCTCGCGATGACGCATCAAGGGTCTGACATCGCGATCGCCAACCGTCGATGTCGTCTTGGAGTACCTCGCGTTCTGCGTGCAGATCGTCGAGAAGCTCTCGGGCCTCGGCCAGTTCGGCTCGAAGGGTGACTACGGCATCGGACGACTCGTGAGCCGTCTTCTCGGCTTCTTCGGCGCGCGCAGCAAGTTGCTGCTCCTTGTCAGCGGTCCGCTGCTCGAGCTCGACACGCTCCCTGGCACTCCTCTCGGTCTCCCGAGCGAGCTCCTTTTCGAGCAAGTCCACCTGTTTCTTGGTAGATTCGAGCAAGGCAGCATCGTGATTGAATTTGGCCTTGAGCTCGTCATGTACAGCCAAAGGAACGCCTGCAAAGCTGGCAACGGAATCAGAAGCGGAGTGAGCCGGACTCGACTCGGCGACGGAAGGCGTGGATGGCTTGTAGATAATGGAGGATCTTCGAGCAGCTCGACTGGCGGCGGCGGCGCTTGGAAAGCCTCGTCCCAGATCGCTGTCCTGAGACGCATGACCATTGGACAGTGCGGACGCACCCATGATCAGACTTCTTCGACGATTCGCAGTGGCGCCGAGAGGAGCGCTGGGCGCGGCAGAGCCGGCAGAGCCAGACTCGATGATGGAGGCGAGGGAAGTCTGGCTTCCGAGTCGCAGCGTGCGCATTCCACGGCTCTGCGAGCTGATTGGCGCGGCGACGGAAGTTGGCGTATCGGACGAAGCCGGGTTGAGGATGACAGACGATCGGTGAGCTCGGATGATCTGCTCCTGCACCGCTTCAAGCTGTCTCTGCTCTTCGCTGAGAGAAGGAACGGACGTCGATGGCTGTGCTTCCTCCTGATCCGACGCACCACCTTTTGACAGCAGGGGCGCCTGTGCGTATGAATCGGACGCATTCTCCGCAGGATCTTCAAGCGAAACAGAAAGGTCGGGGCAGGTCTGACTGCGACTGACGGTTGACGATGCAGGTTCTTCGTCGAGAGCGTCCGGCAGCGCGGAAGTGGAGACCCTCGGCGTTGTTTCATCCACCATCGATGTAGCGGTGATGGGGGATATGGCGAAGTTGGGCGTCGAGGGACTGGTGGCCATAGCGTTGCGCTTTGCAGGGGCGAGGTAGAGGCT
Organism: Tranzscheliella williamsii; assembly: GCA_023212725.1. NCBI lineage: Eukaryota > Fungi > Basidiomycota > Ustilaginomycetes > Ustilaginales > Ustilaginaceae > Tranzscheliella > Tranzscheliella williamsii. The sequence continues at coordinate 65,940 of JALBYF010000069.1, read as the reverse complement.
GGGGGGTCTCGACTTCAGCTTCAGAGGCTTGGGCGCAAGGCTAGCTCTTCGGTTGCGCTTGACGATCTCCTCCTCGGCCTCTCGTCGCTGTTTTCGGCGCTCCTCCTCGTCGGGCGCAGGGCCTGCGATGGGCATATCCAGGCTTTCTCGTTCGCGGAGCGGAGTGAGCGACTCTTCTTCCTCCTCCTCCTCCATCAGCGTGCCAAGACCTTCCGGGAGAGGCGATTCAGTATGTATGAAGATAGACTCGGGTCGAGCTGGACTGGATAGATGGGCCTTGGAAGGAAGAGGCGAAGAAAGGCCAACTGTGAGTAGGGAGGCGGACAAAGGCTGTCCGGAGGACGATCTCCAGCTTTCACGCCGTGCGTCGGCCGAGTTGGAGGGAGCCTCCAGGTTGACAGATGGCTTCCAGCTCGCCCTTCGTTCATTGATTTCGTTTTGATGAATCTCGTCAAGATTTGGAATCTGAATGCTCTCTGTTCGCGTATGACCAGAGAGACGCTTTGACGCCCGGGAAGTCTGGCCGACCGAATTCTGAGCCGGCCGATGGCTTTCCGAGCTTCGTTCCTCGAAGAGAATCGAGGCTGCCCTGGCACCGCGACCCTCCAGCTTCTCTAGTGCAGTGAGACGGCCTTCGGATTCGTCGTGCTTCTCGGTGGCACTGGCCATGGCCTTCTTCCAGTCCCAATCCTGGATGCTCTTCCGATCTTTGTGATTGGGATAGTCTGGCGCACCAAAGAGGACGCTAGCCGACGGCAGGTTGGACATGCGCGAGCTTCGACGTCGTGGGGAAGTCCCGGCCTGGTCGGTGACGGCGAGTCCTAGACCGAGACCTGTTATCATTTCCATACTCTCGCGCTTGGTTGATATGCTGGTGTTACGAGCATGTCGACTGAGCCGACGCGCAGCTGTAGAAGTGGGTGTGACGGGAGGATCGAACTGGGCAGACGGTGCCAGAGTATGGTCTTTGCGCTGCGCAGCAGCGTTAGCCTGTTTGGTACCGGTTGCAAGATTGCTGAAGAGAGAGGAGGAATCAAGAAACAATTCCGATTGGCGCCGGGAGTGCCTGGAGGTGTTCAAGGGTGCCGAACGACGTCCGCTGACAGCATCGCTCCACTCTCCAAGAGGACTGACACCAGCCGGATGCTCGATGGCAACGACGGTAGATTCCTGCTTCTTGGCGCCGAGTAGAGATATGCTCGCTGGCCGGGCGGCTGAGAGGTTGCGAGAATGGGTCCTAGAATGGGTCCGCAAATGCCCCATCGAGGCGGATGAGGAGACGGCCGAGGACGAGGGACGCTGTCCAAATGATGGCACCAGAGGTGATACCGATGCGAGAGCGTTGGGAGTGATCGAGATGGAGCCGGATCGAGAATGGCCGCGGCTGTGGGCCGATCGGGAAGCGGAGCGACCATGTGTGAACGAGGCGGCGTTGGTGGAGGTGGAAGCTTGGCTGACGATCTCATTGGAAAGCGCCTTGTTGAAGGCCAAGGTAGGCTGCTTGTCCGTCGAACTCGATCTAGAGTGGGAGGAAGAAAAGGAGGAGCGCTTCTGAGCCATAAGAGCCTGCTTGGCACGGTAGCTCTTGAGCTGGAAAAAAAAGAAAAGGAACGAAGAAAAGTCAGCAGCGGAACTCATGTTGCTATGGCAGCGCCAAGGACGTACCTTCTTCTTTGCGGACGAGATCTGCTCGCCCCTATCGCGGGGCTTTGCCGCTGACAATGAGCAGTCCATTGTGAGATGGATCGGTGCCGACGTGGGCGGCGGTTGAGTGTCGAGTCAGGCAGAGATAAGTAGGTAAACCTGTGTGTATGTATGTGCGTGGGTCGGAGAGTGGTAGAAAAACGCCTTGTGAGCCTGCACGAGGAGTTTTGTTGGTTCAGATGGAAGGAGAAAGCATGTGACGGTGGTGGTGTGACGGATGGACAGTTGATGAGCAGCGCTGCCGGCAGACGCTGAGCAAAAGGGCGAAGAGGGGAAGGGGGTGAAGTGGTGATGTGTCGGTGAGGGGCTGTGGGTCGGGGAGAGGGGCGAGGAGATGAAAGCGGCTTTAGTGAGCGAGAGGCGGCGAGGTGAGTGTTTGACCAGCAAAACAGATGCGCAGCAAGCGACGAGCGGCTTGGGCGATGTGGGATGGCGGCGGTGATGAAGTCGATCGTGGGTGCGCAGTCGCTGTGTAGCGCGTAATGAAGCTGAGCGGAGAGGGCGTGGTTAATGCAGTAAAGAGAAGCCGACAAAGAGAGACAAGAAAACCAGCAACGACGCGCGCGAGCTAAGCCAACCGTGGGAAGCGGTCGAATTCGGCAGGACAGGGCGACGCTTCCGAAAGGCAGATAAACGATCAGCACTCAACGGAATGCTGAGAAGGCGGATAGGACCCGAACGGAGACAAGGGGCGAGGAGGGGGAAGATGCTCTTGGAAGAGAGAAGGCAGTTGACGAACGAGGCGAAAGGGAGAGGAAACGCAGCAAACGCAGCGAACGCTCTCACGACGTAGGAACAGCAAAGTAAGGGGAGCGACGGAATGGCGCCGATCCAACCAACGAGCGGCGACCGCTCGATGGCTAACGGAGGAGGTCGCTGAAGCGCGAGCCACAGCACTAGGCGAGAGGAACCCCAAAAGCGACGCAACAAGAGATGCAACGCGCGCACTAATGAATCGATCCAGACTACACTTATTGGAAATGCGACCCGCGTGGATTCTTTTGTTCTATACAGAATAGCTAGCGTAGTGATAGGAAGCGAAAATCGAGGAGCTCAATAGGGTTTGTATCTGTTGCTTGTCGGCTTGAAATGTGCCCTAGTGCTGCGGGAGCAACGCGGATGCATGCCGGCGCGCGCTCAGGAGTGCAGCGACGGGGGGGCCTAACACAGCACGCCCTGCACCAAGACCGCAGCAAGTGCAGCTGTGCGTGGCAAACGGTGCGCAGTGCTTGCTGGCACGCCCGCGCATCGGGCGTGACCTGGCCCCATCGGCCCCCGATCCGCCCTCACTCTTTCTGCCGGTGGCGAACCATTCACACTGTACAGAGAGCGGGTTAGATAGGTGGACTGCTCACTTTTGTGTCAAGGCGGAATCGGTGTCATGAACGGGCGACAGCGGTGACGGAGGTGGTGGAGGCGGCGGTGGGGGATGCGCTTTTGCCGGGTTCGGAGGGGAGCTGGATGCCGAGGCCGAGAGGGTGGTGGGGGTGGGCGGCGGGGTCGGGGCGTGCGTTGTATCCGAGGGAGCGGGAGCGGCGGAGGGCGAGCGCATGTTTCTGGAGCGCGGCGAGGGGGGAGTGCGGGGAGGCCTTGAGGCCAGCACGGCTGAGGAGGGTGCCGTCGTCGGAGAATTGCTCGCGCATACGCTGTGGGGGCACGGGGAACTCAAAGTCGACGGCGAGTGAAGAGGCGATGCTGTGTGCCGTGTCGGGGCGCGCGTCCGCGGTGGTGCCCTTGCGCGTCGCCGCCGATGCCGCCGTCGGGAACGGATCGCCACGGCGGGCTGGTTTGGCCGCGGTGGGGGCCGGGGTGGACGTGGGGTGGTCGGCCCGTTGCGGGTCGGGCGGGGGGAGGAGGCCGGCGAGCGCGAGGCGGGCGGCGAGGAGCGGGTCGCGCTGCTTCTTCTCGGCGTACTTGGCCTGGAGGTGCGCGTGCCGGCGCGCCTCCCTGCGCGCATGCCGCTGCTGCCGCTCCAGCACCTCCTGCTGCTTGGCCCGCGCCGCTTCCTCGGACGTCGCATACGAGCGCGCCTTGCCGACGTCGCTGCCTTCCTTGCTGTGCTGGGCATCCGTCGCATTGGCCGGTCCTGCTGCGCTGGCGGATAACGCCTGGCCGCGACGCGGTGGCAGCGGCTCGCGGACGACGACAAGCGCTTCGCCAGCGCTCGTCGCTGCGCTGGCGCTCCGCCGTACGCGCTTTGATGGCGCGCGGCCCAGGCGCACTGCCTCGGGCGCGTCCTCGGCGATGGCTGCCTGCTCGCCGCCGAGCTCCAACTTGCGGTCGTGGAACGCAGAGAGCCGCGCATAGCGTGTCGCCGCCGTGCTCATCCTGCCGGTCGGAAAGGTGTTAAAGTTGAATTCGAGCGGGGCGAGCGGAGCTGGCCGGATTGGCGGGGTGGGTGCAGCAGGGGGTATCGCCGCGACGGGTTGCTCGTCCGGCATGTCGGGGGCGTTGGTGCGGGCGGGGTCGGGCGACGCGGATGTGTCCTGCTGGGCAGAGAGGAACTGAAGGCGGTGAGTGAGTTCTTCATTGAGCGCTTGCTGCCTGGCCGCTTCGGCGCGGTCGGCGCGCAAGGCCAGGGGGGCGGGCTGATCCTTTAGGAGGCTGCGGAGTGTGTTGCTGCGGGAGAGCGTTGGCGCCGCGGTGGTGGGCAGGGGCTTCTCGCCGGCGCCGACCCAGTCGAGGACGCGGCCCTTGCCCAGCGCGATCACCTCGGCGCGGCGCGCCTGCCCGACCTCGGCGTCCAGCGCGCTGAGCGCGTCCTGGGACAGCCAACCTTCACTCCAACGCCCGCTGCTTACCGTCAGCCGCGATGCGGCCGACGCCCGCCGCGCCTGCACCGTCGTCTGGCTGCTGCTCGAGCCGCCAGAGATATCCCGCCGATGGCGCATTTGCTGCGCCGCAGGCGCCACAGCGAGACCCGCGCCTCGCAGCGGCCCAAGTCGGTCGCCCTCGCCAGCGACGTCCGAGGAGCCACAGAGACGCGCCGCATTCAAGGTGCTTGAGCCGGATGAATGGATCGAAGCAAGCTCGTGCTTGGTCTCGGACTCCATCGTCATGCTCGAGCCCGGCCTCTGCGGCTCTTGCCCCTTGCTGTGCGCGGAGTCGTATTGCGCGTTGTCAGCGATGGGAGAAGTCGGTTCGGTATTCGGGACGTCCAAGAGCTCCTGGCGCGAGCCCGCTTCGATCAGGTCGCTGGTGATGTGGATAGAGTTGCCGGAGCGCGGCCGTTGCGGAGCGGTACGCTCGTGCGATGGACGCAGCTCGGCAATAGGCCGGAAGAAGAGGCTGTCACTGTCGCCGTCGCGGCTGTCGTCGGCGTTGGTGTCCACGACGAGCTTACGAAGCCGGAGAAGCGGCGTGTCGGTTTCCCCAGCGCTGATCAGAGACCAGGGGCGATCGACAGAGCTCGAGGTGTCGGCAACGCTGGGCGCGCCTGAAGAATCGCGCTTCCCCGAACGTCTGGGTGAGGTTGCCTGCAAAAACCGGTTGTGCGTGGGCGCTGGCGGCAACTTGGTCTGGCTGGGTTGCTCCAGCTGGACGGCGCCTGACTTGACATCCGACGCCGAATTCGAAGACCTGCTGGAGCGCCGAGAACTGGGATGTACGCCGACGATGGGTATCGATGCGTGCGACTTTTCGTTTGGGGCGGCCTCCGTCATGCCGAAAAGGCCCAAAGCGGACGGCGAATCGGCAGAAGGAGAGCTCCTGCCACTGACAAGGCGATGGCTGAGCATCACAGTGCCGCGGGGATCCGGGCTCATCGCTCTCGGAGCGCGTTCTGGAGAGCTGCCTGGCCCTGTTCTTGCCTCATCGTCTCTGCTTGCGCCGCCCGCGGTGTTGCTGGGCTTGGCCGCCTGCTGCGATTCGTGCTCGAGCGGGACAAGGGCAGCTGTGGGGGACGCGGCGTGGCTGCCGGCGAGTGGGGTTTCGGCGGGATCGACCTCGAGGGCACGGAACGTCTTGCCGTAGAGGGGAGTGCTGGAGCTGCTCTCGATCTCTTTTTGCCGCACGGCGGGGGGCGGCTTTCTTCGAACGGCGCTCTTGGACCGCGAGATGGCGACGGGGGGCCCACCTTCGCGCTGGGAGCTCGGCAAGGCAGCGTCCACGCTGCTGCGCCGGGGGTGGTCGGCCGTGTACAGATCGAGATGGCTGCCGTCGGGGCCGCGCTGCCGCCAGCTCTCGATCTCGGGCGTGCTGGGCCGGTGGCGGCCACCCACGCTGTTCTGCCTCCCCATCAGCCGGGCCCGGAAGGAGGGACGGCGTACATGAGCTGTCTCGGGCCGCCCATCCTTAGTGGCGCCTTCAGCAGCGCCCGGGGTAGCGCCGACTCCGGTGCTGCTGCCAAACAAGCTGTTGAGGACAGATAGGCTCTTGCTGTTGGTCCTGTGGCCGAGCGTTCGGGCGAGGCGACTGGCCTGGCGTTGCAGTTTCGACGCCGACGGCTCGGGCAGCGTGGGAAGTGGCTCCCGCGGGGTGCTCGCCGCCGGGGCGGGAAACGCGAAAGACCTGGACCGGTACGCAGCATGTCCCGGCTGACCGGTTGTGGTCCGAGCTGTCCGCAGTGAGTCAGGGCGATCAGAGGCGGAGCTACGTGCGGGGAACTGGAAGACGTGCTGTGCCGGACGAACTTGTTCGTCGGAAGATACGTGGGTGGCCGCGGCCGAGGGGGCTGATCGTGATGGCGCCAGCGATACTCCTGAAGACGGTGTTCCAGTCGGTCTCACTGCCGTAGGTTGTGGTGCTGTGGGCTCACCGGATGCCATGGCAGGGGCGGACGCGCTGGGGCTTCCCGCAAGCGTCTGTCGTGGGACGGGTGCTGGCGCCGGGTTGCGGTCTTGACCAGTCGAAGCAGCCCCCGGTTGCGGAAGGGCAGGGTTCATCCAGCCGGCAGCGATGATAGCCATGGGGGGAGAGGGTCGGGATGTCGCCAGCGCATGCTCGTGCTCGACGGCGCCTGCGGCCTGCGTCGGCGCAGCATGGGAAGACGCCGATCGCGACTTGCGACGGCCGAAGAGGCGTGCGAAGCGGCCTGGACTCGGCTCGGCAGCTGGGGCTGCCTCCTTGAACCGCCTCAGGGAAGCGGCGGGGACAGGCGGATGGGTCGGGGCTTGTGGTCGGTTCGCAGATGCAGACGAGTCGAGCGCCGCGCTGGGGTGGCTATTTGCAGTTGGCGTGTCCCGCGTAGCCACAGACGCAGATGCAGGCTCAGGAGGAATTGCAGCAGCAGCCGCTGCGGTGTCAGACATGGCGTGCTGGAGGGCGGCGCGGTCGGGACGGGACGAAGACGAGGCATTGGAGCTGTTGCGGCGACGGAAGCTCGGCCGGCGGAAGAAGGCGCTGCCCCGGGTGGAGGTGTCCTTGCTGGTGCTAGCGCCGGTGGACGAGGACGGGGGCGGGAAGGGCGAGCGATGCTTGGCGTCGTGCTGCACCGGGGCATCGGCCGATGCAGCCAATGGGCTCGCGCTGTGCGACTGCGGTTGAGGGTAGGTCATGGACGGAGACACAGAGCGCGAAGCCGCAGGCATGCCCGACAGACCGAAAAGCCTGTCGTAGCGGTTGACAGCTGCTGTCTCCGGCGACAGATGCACTGGCGCTGGCGTGGAAGAGACGCCGGGCGAAAAGGCGGCGGGAAGGCCACTCAGAGTTGATGACGGCAGAAGAGGGGCGTTGCGCTGGCGGGCATATTGATCTTCGTGGCTCGGACGGCGCGGATCGGTAGTACCTAGGCGGACAGGCGCCGAGTAAACGCTGTGGCCGTCGTTGGAGGGACGGCCAGGCTGGAGGGCGGTCGAAGGATGGTGGTAAAGAAGGTCCTCATCAAGAGGACCTTTGCCGATGCTGTGACGCGGGCGCAGCCAGTCGGACGAAGAACGCGGCTTAGAGGGTCCTGCGGTGGCATCAGAACGGGAAGGCCGCCTCAGCAGCGTCCCGAAGGCCATGGTCCACCCAAAGCGAGGCAAGGACGAAGGTCTCGGACTTGCAGTAGCGTGAGCTCTGGACAGCCGATGTTAGCTTCCTTAAGACATCCTTCAACGACGCCACCTTGGCGGTGCTGAGGATGTAGAGGCCTGATAAAACCGCGAGTGAAGCGTTGGTACCGCGTTCTAGCCGTAGAGCAACGTGTGCTGTACGGCGAATGGAGCGGCGTCAGCAATGCCGCACCGGAAGGGCAGTGAGAAGGAGAGAAGAAAACAGTTCGATGCGGCGCAGTTTGTCGGTGGCAAATGGGAATTGACGGTGAATGTCTCGGATGGCTTGGTTTTGCATGGATCGGTCGATCGTGTGAGACCGTCGTCGTCGGTCTTTGAAAACCCAGCAAGGATGGTCGGCGGACGAGAGACGATGTTGGTGGAGTGCTCAACGGCGAACGAGCGACGAGGGGCTGCTGCACTAGCACGGACGGTGGCGAAACTGGTGGACAAAGAGAAGACTAGCCGATGACAGTTAGCGAATTTTGCATTGATTCCAGGCAAGAGGGCCCTTTGGCTCTCACCTTTGCCCCCTTCTTGGTGTTCGATCTGGCTCCTTTCCCTCTCCCAGACCGCTCGTACCGCTCTGCCAGTGGTATGTGTGGCAGCCCATGGATTGATGTTATGGTCGAGATGTTGGTGTGGCTCTAATGCTCTGTGCGCGGCGCCGCACGTGGCCCGCTTGCGCTGCACCTGCTTCAGCATACCGTATACTGAAGGCGGCATGCTTTCTCAAGTGCAAGTTGACCGTACGTTGGCTGCATTTGTGGTTAGCCTGCAAACGGAAGGCGCTACCACGGCGAGCGGTGGGTCCATCGCGATCCCTTTGGCTGCTGCAATCCACCCTCACCACGAACGAAAGATGAAATCCAGAGGCACTCGGTACGCCGTACGCGAGATCGCTGCGAATCGATTCATGAAGCCGGTCTGTGTGCTATGGATACGAGGGTTGGATGTAGTGGACGCGGGGGGGAGGGGCAGAGATCTGGCTCAAAGAAGCATGGTTGGCATATCCTCGAGGTACTGCTTCAGCTTAACCAGGAACGTGACGGCATCGCGGCCGTCGAGCAGCCGATGGTCGTAGGTGAGCGCCACCACCATGATCGGTCGGATCTCCACCTTGCCGTTGACGACCCAGGGCTTCTCTTTGACGGCGTGCATGCCGAGGATGGCCGAGCCGGGCAGGTTCAGGATGGGCGTGCCGAAGAGCGAGCCAAAGACGCCACCGTTGCTGATGGTGAAGGTGCCGCCGGTCATGTCTTCCAGCGTCAGCTTGTTGTCGCGTGCCTTTTTACCCAGATCAGCAATCGCCTGCTCGATCTCGATCAGCGACATGCTTTCCAGGTTCCTGACCACCGGAGTGACCAGCCCCTTGTCTGTAGAAACAGCGACGGAGAGATCGACATAGTCTCGGTAGACAATGGTGTCGCCCAGCCCGGCGCCCTCGATACTGGCGTTGGCAGCCGGAACATCCTTGAGCGCCATGGCAGAGGCCTTAGCAAACGCCGACATGAAGCCGAGCTTGACGCCCTTCTCCTTGAGAATCCGATCCTTGTGTCGCGCTCGGAAGGCCATCAGGTTGGACATGTCGATCTCGTTGAACGTGGTCAAAGAGGCAGCTGTGTTCTGCGACTGCTTCAACCGTTCGGCAATCCTCAGACGCATTCGCGACATCTTGACTCGACTCTCTTCTCGGCTGCCCGCAGCGGGTTTTGGCGGGTTCGACGACTTGGACGACGAGGAGGACGACGCAGAGGAAGACGGGGACGATGACGACTTTGAGGCGGGCTGCGATGAGGAGGCGCCAGGACGAGACGACGGGTCGGCAGACGAAGCCGGCTTCTTCTCCTCACTCTGCTTTTCAGAGGGTTTCGACTCTTGCTTCGACCCTTGCTTTGTGTCCTTGCCCTCCTCGTGCTTCTGCTCGTCCCTCTTGGCTTCTACCTTGTTGTCATCGTCCTTCTTTGGCTCTTCCGACTTTTTCTCTCCGGACTCCGAGCTGGCACCGCCAGAGGGAGCCTCGCCGGGCTCCAGCTTGAAAAGGTCCTTTCCGACCTCGACAGTGTCTTCTTCGTTGGCAAAAATCTCCACGATGGTACCGGATTGGGGCGCATTGACAGAGACATCGATCTAAACACGCAAAGAAGTGCAAATCGAAGGAGACGTGACGTGCAATGACGTAACAGAGACAAGCAAAGGAGAACAGAGTGAGCTTGCGCTCAGGACCGGACAAGGGAGACGCCTATAGCGACTGAGCAAGAGACACGTACCTTGTCGGTCTCGATGGTGGCGACCTCCTCATCGGCTTTGACAAAGTCTCCGACCTTTTTGCTCCATTGCTTGAGGGTGCCTTCGGTGATGGACTCGGCCATTTGAGGCACCTTGACGATCTCATTTTGGCGGAGCGAGGTAGAAAAAGGCCTGTGGAAAGAACACGGCGAGGTCAGTACGGGCTGAAGGAGCGCATGGATGGTCGATACCGCATACGTGGCTGCAGAGGGGAGCCGGGCCGGGGAAGGGAAGCATACCTCTGAGATAGCAGAGCGTGTCGGGAAGCAGCGACGGTAAACGCCTTCTGGGCGGTTGCGGCAGAGGCGGTGGTGAGAGCGCGCCGAGCGACCGCGGGTGTAACCATGCGAGCGGATCCATTGCGCAGGGCAATCGACCGGGCAGCTCGCACGCCGGTCTGGGCAGCCGTTCGAGGGAACATATTGTTTCGTGTCAAATGCTGTTGTATACGGCAACGGCGTAAGGAAGAGGTGGCAAGCAAGAGGTGACAGGAAGAGGGAAGAGGAGGATGAGGATAAAACGAAGGCTTGGCCGGCTTCTTCGAGTGCCATCTATACTGTATTGATAATGACGCACGGCCGGGTCTGAGTGCGGTAACGCGAATTCCATCGCAGGGCGGATTATTTCTATTCGGTCTTTAGAGTGGATTAATACGGACGAGGCGTGCTTTGATTTCTGCTTTTCCTCGATCCGCTTTCCTCGTTGCTCCGTCTATTCCAACCGGCCATCGGCGCTTGCTTTTTCAATAAGCAGGATTGAATATACAAACGCACTCAACGCTACAACGTAACCGCTCCACTTCCGTGGATGTATATACGATCATGCGATCCTATCGAATCGGCTGATCGAAGACCCTCGATCTGCAAATAGCTCGATTGGAATACAAACAGCTTGATTTCCAATCCAGGCGATGTGGGCGCGGCCTAACATGTCCCCTCACCATCAAGGCGGCGCTGACCGCCAAGACAACGAACGCTAGGCGCGGGCTTGGTGATGGCATGGCTACCTCGTACGGGGAGGCGGCGGCGACCGGTTTGCTGCAGTTCAAGTGCGCCGGGGCAAGGCGTCCTAAGAAGCGACAGAGGGATGCAATGGGGTTTAGGTTTTACGTGCCGTTCGTGCGCGCGGATCTTTCCGTCTCCGCACCTATGGCCTAACGGCACCGCATCCCTCTGCGGCCTATAGCGGCCGATGAAGACCGCCGCCAGTCACATTCTGTCCCGGCCCTGGCCTGAACAAACCAGCTGAGCTTGTCACCTATACATGGCTGCGCGAGGACAAATATCAATACAATTCGCCGAAATTAGTCCTGCCTCGGGGCAAGAAGGCTGACTCGGCGAGGGAAAGGAAGGTATGCTCCGTCAAGAAACGTATGCCCCGTCAGGCCTTGTCCGTGCGCCAGTTAAAGATGTCCAATCCGCCTAACTTGCTGTGATCGCCGTTGGCACCGCTGCTGCTAGTGCGCATGGCGACGCTACCGCTCGGCACACCTCCGTTCGCCATTGCTACGGCTCCTGTGTTGGCGCCAGTCATACTGTTCGCAGCCCCTTTCATGGCCGCGCGCGGTTCGAGCAACAGGCTTCGGCGATAAAGATCATCCGCACCCGGTCCTCCATTGCCGCCCTGCACGTCGTTCAATGCCTCTCGAAGGAACTTTTGCATCTCCGGCACTTCCACCATATTGTAAGGCACCTGAAAGCGCTGCACCTCTCCGACGATCCGGCTGATCTTGACGTATTTGTCAAAGTTGAGCAACTTTTTTTCCGGGTTCGAAGGACAAGGTCTTGTCGGCGCGTTGCCTTCGTGGCAGAACGTGAGGTCGGTTAGGAAAAGACCTAGGAACGGTATCGCGGGGGGAGCCGTGTTTCGAAGCCGTGCACGGTAGCCAGCGTAGTTGCGCGTGTGTTCGACTGCTCGCCGTTGATGGTCCATCATGCCCTTGTATTTTTGCGGCAGCCCATCCCACGTCTTTTTCAAGCGTGCGATGGTGGAAGAGTTAAGAGCGCACTGAATCGCCATCAGAGTGTGAAAGTTGTTCAGCTGCTCGCATCGATCGCCCAATTTAATGAAAAACTTGAGCAACTGCGTCCGTTTACGCGCATCCGCCTCGCCCAGGATACATTCGCTGATCCAGCCGGTGATGCGCGTCGACATGGAAGACATACTCTTGACGTGCGTGTCGTCGCTGGCGCCCGCCTCCTTTGTCTCTTTGCTAAACTTGGAGCCCAGCAACTCTTCCGGCTGAATCGCGCAGTAGAGTTTGCTGTCCAGAATCGTCAGCTGTCGAGCCAGTTCCAAAGGATCAAAGTCCAGAATGTTGACCTTGGCAAAGTTTTCGTTTCTCAAGTTCGAGAGCAACGCCTTAGAAACAATCGAAGCTGGCGGTAAGGCGCCGCCTTTTGAAAAGGCAGAAGGCGCGTACATCTGCGAAGCGTCGGTCATTGTCAGACCAAAGCCGTTTTTGATGCCCTCGGACGAGATCACCCTCTGCAAACTTCCCGGTCCGCGCTGGTTGCCCACCAAGACGGTGGTCTTTTGCGTCCCGTTGTCACGCCGTCTGCGCGCAAGATCGCCTAGTCGCTTGGCGGGCCCTGAAATCGCGCCGGTCGCAGATCGTTCGACAAAAGCGACAAGTTGCGGTAAGATGACCTGGTCGGTTGCAGGATTCCAGTGATTCTCAAGCCAGCTTTTCAGCAGGTTGAATACCCTCAGGCGTACCGGTGTCAACTTTTTCTCGTGCCAGCGTGCTACATCGGCCTCGCTCATTGTCAGGTCGGCGGGCGGAGACATTTCAAATCGTCGGATGACGGCTTGGAGTAGCTCCCTTGGCGAACTGAACATCCTGAAGCAAAGGAAGAATGCATTAGAGAGCGTTGGTTCGATCATTGTGTCATGCGGAGTCATCTTTTCTACCAGAGCCTGCAGCGAGGCCCCTGTGACTTGCCCTTCCGAGTTGCATACCACGTCTGAAGGCCCATACTCTGGTGCCATGTAGCGCGACTCGATGGATACGGTTGGACCACGCGCCTCGCGATAAACAGATTGTCGGTCCGTGAGCCCTCCGGCCAACTGTTTCGCTGCAGTTTGCGCTGTGGTGTGCGCATCGTGAGGCTCAATTTGGGCGTTGTGAAGTCCAGTGTTCTGTTCCAGCGAAGAACGAGCTGATGTTTCGCCGGTGCACTCGGTTCGAATCGACTGTATGGTCGATCGGGAGGTGCGGAAAGCATCTCGGGAAAGTTGCTCGCTCGACGAGCCTCCGCCGCTGATGTCGCTGATGGACGCATTCTTGTCGATCAAGGCGCCTGCAGACTGTGGCGGGGATGCAGCTCGAAGTTGTTGAACAGCATCCAGACTCTGATCAGAGGCCTGGTCGTTATGATGATGCTGGACAATGGGGCGACCATCCTTGTCGGTCGAGGGCAGTTCGACGTCGCCTCGGATGCCGCTAGGCGTAGCCGTGTCGGGGTCATCGGCGGTCAAATCAATTTCGTCAATATCCTCAAAGCTGCTGAGCTGCTCATCTCGCTCATACTTTTGCTTCAGGCACGAGAGGCTGGTAGCCTTGCGCCCAAGGAAGGAGAGCGTATGCTTCCTTCGAGGGACGCGTCGATAGGCGTCTTGGCCAGCATCTTCAGCGTCTTGGTCGACTTGCTCTTGCTGCGGATCCACTTGTGCGGAGCCTGCACGCGGGATGGCCCTAGAACGATAGGTGCGTGTGGGTTCGGGAAGCTCGACAACGAAGCCAGGAGATAGCCGATCAATGCAGAGACGGACCGCTCCGACACATTCGCCACCGGTTCGCAAAACACTGGTAGCAGCTTGCAAGAGCCGGGACTTATCCTCGGCCTCTGCAGCTGAGCCAGCTCCGATGACAACCGAAGGTGCCGAAGTGACGATCCTGGCTGCTGTAACAAGCTGCGTTGTCGCCTCGTACAGGTTTTCGCGCGTTTCCCAGAGAATGGACGTTTCCCTTGGTTTCTGCTGTTGCAAAGCGGCGTTATTGTTGACGGCTTCCACGACCAAAAGTAGATTACGGACACCCACGACGGCTTCTCGGGTCATATCGATCAGACGCGCGTAACTGGATGCGTGGCTTTCCGAGGTATGGGTATGGACGTGGCCGATAAAGGCAGCGATGACAGAAAGCAGCTGATCGTTTGTGAGACTGAGACGTTGCATCACCTGCTGCGGAGAACGTTGGACGGGGCTAGGCGGTACTTCGTCATCTGCCGATTCAGCTGAGCCATGCTGAGAGCTGGTTTCATGTCCCGAAGCGGATTCGGGAGAATCAGAGCTCGAGTCAGAGCGCGACCGTGAGATCAGCGTACTGGCATCATGGATGCCTGCAATGAGCTTGCTGTGAGTTTGCGAACGGGCCTGCGTAACTGATGCCGGAACGCCACCATCTGACTCAATGGAACCGTCTGAGGGATGGCGACGCTGCGAATAAGCGCGCTTTACGTCTCCAAAGCTTTTGCTTGTACGGGGTGAGAAAGCATTGGGCGGGGGTAAGCTACGAGCTGCTTGCGAGGCGTGTGGCGAGTCGGGTGTGGGCGTCTTGTCCAATTCGCGTCGATCCAAGCTTGACTGGAAGCGGTCGGTCGGGGGTAGCTTGGCTCGATCGGCATACAGATCGTCATAAACTGAAGACCTCCGATCTGGAACGGATACACCGCACTCGGCTGCTACGCTGATGAATGTGCGCACGTTTTGCAGAACCTGGTTGGCCAGATTGAGCATAGCGTCCATCTCGACGGGTCGCAGCGTCTCGTCCACCATGGGTGCTGACGCCTTTCTGGCTTGAGAGACGAGTTTGCTGAGTTCGGAGAGGATAGCCTTGCGTTCGCGTGCGAGATGCGGATTTGAGCGGAGGACGATAGACTCGCGGGTAAGGCAATCTGTGGCGGAGAGAACCGACCGGACCGAGGATATAACGCAGGCGGTCGAAGGCTGAAAATGCGCCACTCGGTTGGCTCGAGCTGCGTTGCGGAGCAAGGAGATGGCATGGAGGATGGGGTCGAGGACGCCTGCGTCGCCCCGGTCGACAAAAGGCGTTGTGGTGGGAGTAGGGGAGCGCGATGTGTGGGCGGAATAGTATCTCTCGCGTGATTGCGCGACGTGGATGCCTTCGCCGTGATCTGACTCTGAGTGAGTGGCATAGCCTGGCTCGGCATAGCCAAAGTGGTGAGCAGTTGGATCAGCTGGGTCAGCAACGTAGACTGCCTCCTGGTCGACATAGTTGCTAGGAAACCAGCCACGCTGATCATCCAACTCTCCGTCCCACCAGCCGGAAGGATCACGATTATAGACCTTGATCACTTGGCCTGCTTGGAAAGAGAGGCAGGTGGCATTGTTGGAGTTGAAATCGTGCAAGGCGACAACATGCTCCTCGGCCTGCGCATAAAAAGCTTCATGGTCGTCATCAAGAGGCTCTATGTGGCTGGGCATGTAGGATACCGGCAAAGGTGCAGCTGCGGGATTCATGGCTGCATCGGTTCGCGTCTCGCCGGAGGGAGCGGTGAAGAGAGGACGTCGAAGGCCGCTAGCACCCGGAGAACCGAACGGTAAAGGGATCTGTTGGCGATGGGCTGGCTGTGATGGGTACGAAGGATGGTTGGCATTGGCAGGCTCGACGAAACGAGAAGCGGTTACTGCCATGACGGGGACATGGAGGTGCACTGGCGTTGCTGAGGAGATAGCAGAGGAGTGCACAGGAGCGCACAGGAGCGCACAGGAGCGCACAGGAGCGCACAGGAACGGGTCTGTCGAGGAAAGCGTCTAGTGCGCTCTGGCCGCCATTGCGTCTATGGCGAAGAAGAGCAACGAGCGGAGAAGCGATCGGGCGGGGATGGTGGACGTAAGCCGGTGGCGAGATGGTCTACGACAATGAGCAGACAGGGAGAGATGATCTGAGACAAAGACCCGTGCGTCTACGACTGGCAGAGGAGCGGAGGGGAGGAAGGCAAAAGCGGGGGCCGCCCAGTTGCTAAGTTCCAGCAAAGGCTCGTCCGACCAAGTCGACGCAAACGAAGCGGCAAAGCAGACACAAAACAGGCCAAACAAGCAAAACAGGCATAGCAGGCGAAACCAGACAAGTGGCTGAGATTTACCACACGCTATGTTGACCTCGGCTGTTAGGTGTGAAGGACGTGCGTCGTGTTTGCGTGGATCTGCCAAGCCAAGCTGACAGTCAACTCGTCGCGACCAAGAAATTCATCACTCGCAAGGGCGCTAGTCACAGTTCACAGTTCAACGCGACAACTACAAGAGAGGAGAATGGGTTGAGCTTTTCGATTTCGCGCTCGGAAAGGACCAGCGTGCTGGCGGCAGCCACACTGCAGAATTCCGCGCTTAATTCTGATCCACTTGGACGCGCACATACATGTCTCGTTACAGATCTTGATCTGCGCTGTAGTTGCAGAAAGTGGCGATCGTAACTGCCACCGAAACTGGCGACTAAGAAAAAAACAAATCGCAATTCTCTCCATCGCGAGCCCCCTTGGACTCACCCGCTTTCTTTCTCTATGCGTTCAAGCAACCGTTTGTATGTAGCTGCAAGTTCGCGAAAACTAAACCCGTTTGACTGTATATGCGAGCGCACTACGGTTCGGCTCGGCCACAAAACCTGTTGCCGTCTGGGCTGCTAACCGTCCTGCGTTGGGGAATGTAAGGAGTCGCCCATGTTAGGTGCCCTGACGGCCAAGGGCCAAGTCCACCGCAGGGGCGGTGCTGATGGCTGCCATCGAGGTTGGTTGTCAGAGCTGCGCCTATCTCCCTGTTTCCAGGAGAATCGGCCCACGACGCGATTAGCAGAGTCCGAACGTGCAGAAGCAGGTTACATTGAACAGACTCGAACTTGCTGAGCAATCCTTCCTCACTCCTTGCTTGTCCTTTGTTCTCCAGCCAAGCGTGCTAGGGTTCTACGCTGTCCTTCCAAGCTCATCCGCCCACGAAACAAATGAAGCGGCGAAAGCGCGAGACACAGTCTTACGTGCGAAACGGCTGGTCTGTACGAACGCAGCCACTGCCAGCCGCAGCCGCAGCCGCAACCGCAGCAGCCCTGCTTTGAACTGTTACTCTCAGCTGGCGGGTATGCAGCAGCGTTTCCACCCCTGAAGAAGAGCCGCTAGTGGGACGAGGCGAAGCGCTGAGCCGCTTCTAAATTTCAATCTAGAAGCCTATTTCTGAACTTGCTGTACTTGCTGAATTCGCTTGGCCTCGCGTTCGGCCTTTGCGATCGTATCATTGCGCGTCACGGCTCAGCCGCCGCCTAGAGTGAGTTTCTGGCTTGGCCTCACGCTCGCAGGCTAGCGGCTATCGCACGCATCAACGTGCATGCACGGTGACTGTTAAAGCTTCCTCAATGCTGTATCTGTGATTTGTGATGGTGGTGATACGGGGGATCAGATATCGTCTATGTGAGTCACTCTACTGGGAAAGTTTGCCACAGCACCACTCGCGCGAATGATCAGTCCATCGGCCGAAAAGGCAAGGCGCGTCCACGCGATGTGTGGGTAAAGTGTCACTCAGCGCGTAAGTGCTTCGTCATCGCCGTTGGCTGCCTTGGCGACTCACTTTCAACACATGTAGCGTAGCCAGGTGACTGTCCACTTCGCACCCAGCGTATCGGCATGCAGACGAGCATGCAGCCGACAGAGACAGCATGGTCTCACAACAGAGCAGTCACCGCTCATCCGTCGGCGCCCAATACTTGGCGGTCAGGCCCGGTCGGCATTTGTCCAAAAACTTCCCGTTGCCGAAGCGAGCGTTGGCGAAGTGCACTCTGACGACAGCTAGCTTCCGCCTTTCAAATCCTTTATCGCGC
The DNA here is from genome assembly GCA_023212725.1 of Tranzscheliella williamsii. Classification (NCBI taxonomy): domain Eukaryota; kingdom Fungi; phylum Basidiomycota; class Ustilaginomycetes; order Ustilaginales; family Ustilaginaceae; genus Tranzscheliella; species Tranzscheliella williamsii. Next base: position 48,150 of record JALBYF010000069.1, on the reverse strand, counting down.
TTGTTTGTGGATTGACAGATCTGTCAGCGATGACACTTCCAGCCCCTCCGCATCGCCACTGCGCTGTCAGACAATCGCTCGTCGGTGCCTGCTACAGACGTCTACAATATCTGGCAAGTGCACAAGGCGATAGTCTCTCTTCTCTTCATCACCACAATGGCCGCGCAGCTCCTCTCCTCCTTATGATGAAGACCAAGACGAATTGTTCTGTGCTGAGCGAAACTGCCTTTGGCCAGTGTGTCTACCATCTTAGTGGCAAGAGATGGTTCAGGAGCCTAGACGAGGCGGACGACTTCATCCTGCCGCAAAAATACCTCACCTCCCCGCTGCCGTCAATCTTATCTGAAAAGACGCCCACATCTACGCGGCAACCAACCTCATCCCTGTCGCCGGGAGCCACTTCCTTCAGTCCCAGTAGTAGCGACGTCTCTCGTAGTCCATCACAGAATGGTGACTTGGAGGCACCGCTAACGTGCGATGCACATGCACCAAACGCCACCTCCGAGAAAACCGCCGAGTCCAACGGCATCATCATCGTAGAGTGGTGGGATGACAATGACCCCGAGAATCCGCATAACTGGAGCACCATCTACAAGCTCCATATCAATCTGATCGTCTGTCTGTTGACCACGTTCGTCTACATGGGTTCGAGCACCATCTCGCCCGCTATGCCAGAACTTGCCACGCAGTTTCGCTGCTCTCAGCCCGTTGCTACGCTCGGCATCTCTGTCTTCGTATGGGGCTACGGACTGGGCCCGCTCCTTCTTTCGCCAATCAGCGAAGTGTCGGCCGTAGGCAGAAATTGGCCCTACATCATCAGCATCGGCATTTATGTCCTCCTCCAGATTCCAACAGCGCTGGTCAACGATCTGGCCTCGTTTCTAGTTCTTCGTTTCCTGGCCGGCTTTATGGGAAGCCCCGTACTGGCCACCGGCGGAGCGACGATAGGCGACATCTGGGATATCGACCACTTTTCCTGTGCGCTTGCCGCCTGGGGGCTCTCATCTACCGCCGGGCCCGTAATAGGCCCTCTCATTGGCGGCTTTGCGGTCGACCAGAGAGGCTGGAGATGGACGGTGTGGCCCAACCTGATCGCCGCCGGCGTGCTGTGGGTCTACATGGTGCTCTTCCTGCCTGAAACGTCCGCGGTTAATATCCTCACCCGACGTGCTCGTAGGCTCCGCCTCCGCACCGGCAACAAGAATCTATATGCGCAGGCCGAGCTAGAGGACGCAAAAAAGAGTTGGAGCACACTTGCCACGGACACCCTCTACCGACCCTGGGTATTGACGCTGCTCGAACCGGTGGTCTTGTTCAACAATTTGTACATTGCTACACTGTACGGGGTGCTCCACAGCTTCTTTGAGGTTTGGCCTCTGGTCTTTGGCGAGAGATACGGATTCACGTCCGGGCAGACGGGTCTGGCCTATCTGGGTATCTTAGTGGGCGCATCGGGCGCCTACCTATGCTACTGCCGTTGGAACCTTATCTGGCTCAATCCGCGGCGGCGCGAGGGGCGCGCGACGCCCGAGGACCGGCAGATTCCGGTGATGGTGGGCGGGATAGCGCTGCCGATCTGTCTGTTCTGGTTTGGTTGGACGGCGTTTCCGTCGATTCACTGGATCGTCCCCGTGATCGGCACGCTGCTGTTCGGCGTTTCGTTGCACCTGCTCTTCCAGGGCATCCTCAGCTACCTGGCCGAGAACTACCCGCGCCATATCGCCTCGGTCTTCGCGAGCAACGACATCATGCGCTCCACCGTCGCCGGCGCCTTCCCGCTCTTTTCCACCCAGATGTTCCGCGCGCTCACCATCCAGGGCGGCTGCTCGCTCCTCGGCGGCTTCTCCCTCCTTCTGCTGCCTCTTCCCTTCCTCCTCTACCGCTACGGACCCTACCTCCGTGCGCGCTCCCAGCTCGCAGGCGAATGACACCCCCATAAACAGCATCGAGCCCCTATCTCTTTTCCCTCTCTTTCGCACTGTAGAGCCTGGCCCTCCCCTCCGCACGACCCCTTCACAGTAACATCCGCATTAGACATATTCTCCGCCCTTCGCAGTACGATCCGCATTAGATATGTCCGTCGCCTCGTCATGGCCACGGGTACGCCTCTTCATCTGTATCTATAGACACGCAGTCACGGTCGAACTGGTGCTGGCTAGCTATGCAGGAAGCCGGCCTGGCGTCTGGGCAGAGCGACTGGTGCGCGGAGTGGACAGCGAAGTGTGCTGGACGCATTATGCTCGTATGCTCGTAGTACATTGCCGCTAGCCGGTGAAGCGAGCGCGGGCTGGGAATGCAGACGGGTGGCGGCGTGGCGGCGCGGCGGCGGACGAGAAGGGGGACCCCCCGACGCTCGCGACGCACTCTACCGCATCGCGTTCACCCAGCCCGCCAGATCGACGCGGGCGGACTCGGCATCGACAACGTAGTGGTGCGTGGTGAGGTCTTTGGGCGTCGGCCGCTTGGCCGGATCTTTGACGAGACAGAGGTTGACAAACTCCTCCATCGGCGTTGGAAACTTGCCTTCGGGCAGCTTTGGCGGCGGCTCGTTGACGATATGCTGCAGCAGATCCAGGATTGACATGTGGAAGCTGGACCCCTCCAGGCTCACCCCGCCCGCCTTCGACTTGCGCCGCTCCTCTTTGGCTCTGCTCTTGACGGTAAGTGCCGGGACCGGGTTGGTCGGTGATAAGGTGCCGCCGAGATCTTCGCCGTACAGGTCCGAGTCGTCGTCGTCCGAGTCCGTCTCTTTGTCGTCTGCGAACGGGAACCGCCCCAGCGCCACTTCGATCACCGACACCCCCAGGCTCCATACGTCCGACTTGACGCTGTATTGGTCGCCTTGGATACGCTCCGGCGACATGTAGGTGCTTGTGCCGACAAACGTATCCGCAATGCTATTGATCAGCTCACCACTGACGCCAAAATCACAGATTTTGATCTGACCCGCTCCATTTACCAGAATGTTGCTCGGCTTGACGTCCCGATGGATAATGCGATGAACATCGTAGAGATAGGTGAGGCCATTGACGACGACAGCAGCAATTTTACCGCAAATCGGTGGCGAGATGGGTCCGTACTTTTTATAGATGGCGTCTAAAGAGCCTTTGTCCATGAACTCCATGCACATGCAGATGTGCGGCTCGTTGAGATAGGCGCCGTAAAAGGAGACGATATACTTGGAGTTGCATTCGTGCAAAATCTGTAGCTCCCGGAGGATCTGCTTGCGCACACTTGGCTTTGCATCGATGAAGACCACTTTCTTGGCCATCACTGTCCCACTCTTTTCATGAAGCACCTTGGTGACAGTGCCACCGTTGCCAGCGCCGAGCTCGGACAGGGTCTTCATGTCTTCGCTCTTCAGATCCAATTTGAAGCCCACTCCCAGCTCGAGATTGGCGAGCTGCTCAGTGAGCTTACTGTGGTAGTTGGCACCCGAATTCGGTTCGGCGTCGTATGTGGTGCGCCCGTTGGAAGGTACTGAATTGCTTGGTGTGGCGGCAGTGGAAGACTTGCCAATGGTGGACGTGTTGGATGTGGCTGAACCGTCGCATGTGCTCTCAGACGGTGTTGTGTCAGCTTCCGATGCGGACAAGGGCGATTCTGCTAGCTGTAAGCCCTTGAAATTGCGCTTTTTGCGTATTGATGAGCCTCCTGATGAAAGCATCTCGGCAGTTGCCGTCACAAGACGAAAAGGCCGTCTTAAGAGGTAAACTGAGGACGTAGCAGAGAGAAGGGGAAAGCGCGTTGCTGTGGATCCAAAGGCAACGTCCTAGCGTACTGACTTTACAAGCAGACAGTGGTGAAGAATGACTAGGTAGTGATCCAGATTGGCGGCAAGCGTGCGCAAGGAGCTGAGAAGGAGTCGCCTGGAAAATTGCGGGATTATGGACAGCCAGCAACGGCTCGAATCAACTATCAGCTTCTTCGGAAAGAGCAATCAAGATGCAGATGAAGAGCGAACAGAGCGAAGATTGAGGAGGAAAGCGAAGGGGGGGAGTCCAATGGACCGTGTATGCGAGATGAGGATGAAGACGGAAGGCTGTTTCGTGAGCGGCGTCAGGGTGAGATCGCACGGAGAGTCTAAGCGCAGCAACAGCTTGCAATAGCGGAGAGATGGGTGCAGAGAAGGAGCCGATGCGGAAAGAAGGAAAGGAGATGGGTGATGAAGGAGGCGACAGCAGAAGCAGGTTGACGAGGCTGACGAGTGGCAAGCAAAGTCGGTGAGGGGTCGTGTCGGTCTTGTCGGTGTGTTGGCGGTGTGTTGGGTGAGGGCGCGTGTATGTCTTGAATGAATAATAATGATAGGGAAAGTGTGAGTGTGTTAGAAAAGGTGTTGGTGTGCCTGCAAGAACAACTCGTGCGACTCGCGTGCGGTTGGACATCGAGTAATAGAACCCAATCCACGCTGTTACACATCCTCTTCGCATCGGCATCGTCAGTCGAGTCCAAACCGATCTGCCTTTTCTCCCGATCCGTCGCGTTCTTCTCCACGTTGCGCTCGACTGGTGTCCCCCCTCTGCAAGCCCTTACTCGATTGCTCTGCTACCTGTTACCCGATCCTCTGCGATTTCTATTCGGATCGGACTATAAAGTGTGCACTGCTGGCATGGATTCACAGTACATATAAAGCGACGACATCAGGCAAGCAAACAAAGATGATATATGTGGCGAAATGGATGCGTTTTCTAGCATGATCATATTCAGCGAAACAGGTGATGGCTACGATGAACAACGGCAGTGCAACCAAATTCGGGACAAAGGGTCTATCAGAAACGAGCGGCCAACCCTCCCTCGGAGCTCAGGAACAAGCTCCCACTTAAGGTCGCAAGCCAATGTTGCTCCTCGGGCAAAGGTCCTCGGCGGGCGACTAGAATCGACTTCACGAAGAAGATCGACAAGGCCCTTATATAGCCTCACTGTCGTAAAGGGCGGCAGAACGCTCGGTTTTCATCTACTAGACTGAATAAGGTGACATGCAATTGAGCATGTAGAATCGGAAATCGACTTTATTAAGTGATTCCGTAAAGCTGCAGAGAGAGGGACGTTGAAAGCGGTCGCAAGGGTTAGCAGCCGTATCGTGGGAAAGGGCCAAAAAGCTTGAAGCGCAGGGACGCTGCAAAGTGCAATAGGCAAAAGGTATGGGTGGGAGGTAATACTCACTATGATCTTGAGAAGAAGAAAGGAGGGATGCCGCAAACTGGCCAGTATATATAGTTTGCAACCCAACCACGCGTCTCCAGCGGCTAGAGAAATTTTGCAGAGTTTGCGAATTTTTCTTCCTCTTCTCACCCAAAGCCTACTTCTATGAGGCGGAAGTAGAGCTTCCAGTAGACCCTGGAACGCTCCCTTTCAGAAAACTGCGGTAGGCTTTATCCCAGCTTAACATCGACAGGCGATCGTCCTCAGTCGTCTGCAATCACGCAGATCTATGACTAGACCAGGGGAGCTCTACAACTGTACATACATGACTGTAATGCTAGGGTGAACATCGCCCTTTCGATCAGTTGCGCGGTCTACGGGTGCTTCTGTGAAAGACACTCAGCACATCACTCGGCGAATAGCCTCTAGCATCCATGTACGCGGATTGCTGACAACCGGTACTCATTCAGCCGTGGGAGGAGGCGAAGTCAGTTCCGCCACCATGGTCTTTTAATCGAGATTTCTCAGATCGGATACTATAGCCATGAATCGGGGGGCAATGCCGATACCGAAAGGGTTGGCAGAGCTTAGCACGCCGTGCGGATTGCGGTTGTGGTAGAGCAACATAACCGCATGGAGGCCGATACGCGCAACTCCGACTGTAGGCACAGTGTTGGCAGAATGTTCTGGCTCAGGCCCAGACAAGTGACAGGCCTAGCTTGCACATGATGATCCGTCCGAGCACAAGTCAGGGCCGCACTATTGCGCTGGCACAGAGTACTGCCGAACGAAGCACCTTGGCCACCGGTCTGGTGCTTACCTCTTCATGCCTTGACCGGATGGCGTCTGGCGCGCCGTGCTGTTCAGCAAAACAGCCTGCTGACGTGCAGCCGTGCTACCTGCCGGGCCGAGGTGCAGCTTGCTGTGCCAATGGCAACCTGCAGCCTGATCACGACACTCTGGCGCTGGCGTCCACGCGTTCTGCTCATGCCGTTTGCCACCTCTGCGTTTAGGTCTGCTCGTTGCCGTTCTTTCCCGCACAGCACGACCCCTCTACCCCTCTGCGCCGGTATAGACCTTGTTCTCCACCTGGCAAACAGCCGTGGTGCGTATACGGATACTAGTCACAGATCCAAATCCAGACGAGTCGAAGGCTTTCGTATCAATGCAGTGCCCGCCCGGTAGCCCTTGCAGCCTCCCATAGATCACAATTCGATAGGCCGAGAGATGCAGGCTATTTGCACGGCCAACCCTTTCCATTTCAATCGGATAGACATCGACGTAATATACGTATTGACTTCAGTTAGAAAACATGTGAATCAAATGCGCCTTCGCTGTTACCATTGCCCCAAAGCTCGGAGATGCATCCGAAGCTACTGTAGGGGTCATGCATCCCTCCGCCAGCACACCCCATTTGGTTGTTGAAATTGTGATCTTGTGCCTTAGGCGAAGGCCCCTAGCTAGGCATTAGAGAAATTTGGTAGCTCTTCCTTTCTACTACTTGATCTTCACGCGCTGGCTCCGGCTCCTTCTTGCTTCCTTCCCTTAGCGAGCGACAGTACGGCGCTAGGTGCATGCATCTCTCCCCAACCGAACGACAGCAGAGGGTGGCGACAATAGAAGGAAGGCCCCCAAATCCGCTTCCGCGTGCTTTGCCTGTCGCTCACCGCGCCCTAATTCAGCCCGCCCTGTCAAGCATAACGCAGCAACGGCGCTTTCCACCCCGCTAGATTACCGCGCCCATATGGTCGACAGCATGGTGGCTAGCTTGCGCCGTGCTAATGCGCTGGCCCAGCTGAAGATGGTCAAGCAGCGTGCGTCAGAGTCCGCGATGCCGTGCGACGCATCGTGGTAGACGTCGGCAAGAACAAGAGAATGGCACAGCGGAACACCGTGTCCACCAGCCAAGCTCTGCTTCTTGCAGCCAGCGTCGCGATTCACACTGCAACACTTTGCCGCTTCCTCGCTTGTTCTGCTTGTGCTTGTCTCCTCTTGGGGGCGTTTGCATGCCCGCTTCCGTACCTGCTGCCTTGCCTGCCTTTCGGCCTCGCGTTTCTTGCATCGCCCCTTGCTACTCATCATCGCTTTCCTTCTTTCCTATCCTTCTTTCCTATCCTTCTGTGCTTCTTGCTTCTCTCCCACATCGCACCCTATCGTCCCCACCCTTCCCTTCTTTCTGAGCATTGTGTATCACTGCTGCCTTTGTTGCCGGTCCTCAAACGTACTCTACACTCTTGCCATCCTCCTCATATTAGTTCAGGCCATCTGCTGTGCGGAATCTTGACCTCTCAATCCCCATCTTCTCTCTGTTCACCAACAGATCCAATCTTCTCTTCACTCCCTCCTCGGTTCCTATCTCCCATCTTCCTGACGTATCCCTTTGATAGGCGATCGTCATCACCGCATCTCCACACTCATCGCCTCAAACACCGTCTTTGTCGACCTTGCAGTCCAGTACAAGCATTTCCTTGCATACAATCTCCCTTTCTGAAAGCCGCTCTTCCATCAATCATCTTCTCTGACATCTAGTAACAATGGCTCCCATCGCAAAGACCGTCTGCCTGGCCCTCGCGGCTATCGCCCTGGCCTCCACTGGTGCCAACCCCGTCTCTGCTCACCAACTCAACTCGCGACACGCTGCCGCTGGCGGTGACGTGTACCACAACATGCACTCGCATTCTCGCCGAATGCAGCGCAAGGTTCGACGTGGTTCCGATTCCTACAACCTCTCGGGCTCCGGCAGCATCTCCGGAAGCGTCTCTATCGGAGGCTCTTCCGCTTCAGGCTCTATCTCAGGCGCCGGCTCCGTTTCAGGCTCCGTCTCGGACTCGGGCTCCAGCTCCCAATCCGAATCACACTCGGATTCCAGCTCCGAGGCCAGTGCTCAATCCAGCGCTCAGTCTAGCACTAAGTCCAGCTCTGAGGCCAGCGCTGAGTCCAGCTCTGAGGCCAGCGCTCAGTCTAGCGCTCAGTCTAGTTCCAAGTCCAGCTCTGAAGCCAGCGCCCAATCCAGCGCTCAGTCTAGCTCCAAGTCCAGCTCTGAAGCCAGCTCTGACGCCAGCGCTCAATCCAGCGCTCAGTCTAGCTCCAAGTCCAGCTCTGAAGCCAGCTCTGAGGCCAGCTCTGAAGCCAGCGCTCAATCCAGCGCTCAGTCTAGCTCCAAGTCCAGCTCTGAAGCCAGCTCTGAAGCCAGCTCTGACGCCAGCGCTCAATCAAGTGCTCAGTCCAGTGCTCAGTCTAGCTCCGAGGCTAGCAGCGGTAGCAACGACGGCAAGCATGACTCCGGCAGCGGCAACAAGGGTGACGCTCACAACAGCCACGACGCCGCCGCCAGTACCTCTACGCCTTGTGCTGAGTCGGCGACCAAAACTTACCTGTCCTACATCCCGACTGCTGCTCTGTCTGGCTCTCACTCGAGCGCCTCTTCTGGTTCCCACGCTGGCTCCAAATCCTCGCACGATCAATCTGATGCCGGCTCCGATTCATCGTCCGAATCAGACTCCTCTGCTGGTTCCGAGAAGGGTGATGCTGGCTCTTCGTCCACTGGCCCGACCTCCACTGCCTCCGCGTCGGGTTCCGCCTCGCACGCCGCTGCTGCCAGCAGCACTCCTTGCACGGACGATGAAAAGCATGCCTCGAAAACTCGGTCCGGTTCCTCCAATCCTATTTCGACCGGTACGTCCGCTGCCTCTGCAAGCAGCACTCCTTGCTCTGAAGATGGCAAGCATGCAACCTCCACTGTTTCTGCTGCCAAAGCACAGAAGACGACCACAAAGGGTTCATCTGGTTCCGGTTCCGGTTCCTCCTCCGGCTCTTCTTCTGCTGCTAAGGCGGACGCGCAGTCGGATGCCAGCGCCAGTGCAGATTCGGCTTCTCAGTCCGAGGCAGATGCGAAGAGCGATGCCAAGTCCACCTCGACCGCTGAAGATTGTGACGATGACGAAGAAGACGCTGCCCAGACCGGCTCTACTGGTTCGGCTTCCGGCTCCAGCGGTTCCGCCTCTGCTTCCGGTTCGGCTTCAGGCTCTGCTGCTACGTCTCAGGCAGGCTCCGGCTCGAAATCGGCTGCCGCCGACACGGGAAGCAGCTCTGATTCTTCTAGCGAGGCTGCAGCTGCTTCCCAGGCCAGTGCCTCTTCATCTTCCAGCTCGGGCTCTGCTGGAGACAGCGGCGAAGAGGACTGCGATGATGACGAGGCTGCCGACTCGGGCAGTACCAACGACGAAGCGGCGTCTAGTACCACCGATGACGACGACTGTGAGGACGACGAAGATGACAGCGGCTCCAGTTCCTCTTCTGCCACCAAGAGCCACAGCTCTTCTGCGGCCCATGCTAAGCAGACTGTGTCGAAGCACGTTTCTTCTGCCACTCCTACGGCTACTGCTCAGAGCGCCACCAAGAAGCCGGCCCACAAGAGCAGCTCTTCGTCCTCTGCCGCCGCCAAGACTTCTTCGGCCTCTGCCGCTGCCCAGGCTTCTTCGTCCGCTAAGTCGTCTGCTCAATCCTCGGCAGACTCTTCGTCCTCCTCGTCTTCGTCTTCGTCCTCTTCGTCATCATCCTCTTCGTCATCTTCTAGCAGCTCCCTTATCTCGGGCGGTTTCGCGACCTTCTTCTACCAGAACAACAACGCCGGCAACTGTGGTACCGTATCCTCGGACAACGATCTCGTAGCTGCCCTTCAGACTTCGCAATATGCCGATGGCTCGCACTGCGGCAAGAAGATCAAAATCTTCCGTGCAGACGATGAAAGCAAGTCGGTCACGGTAACCGTCAGGGATTCTTGCCCTACCTGCACGAACGCGGAGTCGATCGATCTCTCTGTCGGTGCGTTCAAGGCCATCGCTAGCGAATCCGAGGGCATGGTCGCCATTAAGTGGCAATGGGCTTAGGCCAATCTGCCTAACCACTGTTCTCCTTAACCCCTAGCAGCGTGAGCCACGCGAAGGGCGAGCCCTTCAAAAACTCTCTTTGCTACGTCACCGTTTTCCTTTCAGCTGGACTATGGCTTCCGGCCATGTGATGCAACTCTATTTGACGTTGGTGATCATGGTCACAGTCATCCCTTTTATTTCTTTCGTCGTCTAGGGGCGCTTTGCGTGCTCTCAGTAGTAAGAAGCATCGGCGACACCCACACCGAGCTGGTCCTAGGTGTGTAGGCAAGTCCCTGTTTCAGTTCTTTCGGCAACGCTGCGACGACCGGCAGTCACCTTCGATCGCTTCGTCTTGGAGGCGCTTTTGCTGCGCGACGTCTCCTTTCCCAACTTCGATCTTTATCATCCACATCCACAATACATTGCTTTGGAATGCTACCGTTACCATTACACAGTGCTTCGGCTTGCGACTGCAATTGAGCAGCAGAGTGAGTGTGATCATGTTGCAAAAGGATCGATTACACGGTGTGTCGATGGAGTATGACAGGCTGAGGTGGCATAAGACGCTTTGACCACTTCGGCCTGCCTTCAGGAACAAAGCATGCGTGTTAAGTTCGACGAGGTGTTGGTCTTGGACCTTCTCGCTCATCCACTTCCCTCACCTCTTGTCTTCTGTCGCGCTGCCATGGCATTGTCACAAGCCTAGTCCAAGTTCGAACTGTATACAGGCATCTTGCTTGCTTCCTTCGACCTGACGCTCAGCCGGCATGTGGTCGACCGTAGTAGGACCAGTGACAGCGTGTCTGGCCTTGCTGAGCATCGTTTATGCCGAGACGCCCCCGGTCAAAGTCCAGCTGCGAGCACCATGGCAAAAGTTCAAGCCGTCTGGTGGGGGATCGCCACTCCTTCTGGAGCTTCTGGAAGCCGCCAGCTCGCAGGAGCCATCAAGCTTCTTTCCGCTCGTCAGTCAACTTGTAGAGCATCATACTGCTTCCCAGCTCAGCTCGGCTTCGGATCAATGGTTGGCCGAAAAAGTGCAGAACCTGATCGAGGCTAATGATCTCTTCGATGCTTCCGCCGCTCGATCGGCTCAGGCTATCGAGACCTGGAAGGTTTCGCTGGCCTTGCACGATACCAGCCCTCGTGTCCAAGCTTTCACGCAGCTGTACCAGACACTTCACCTCGACCGTGTGTGGGAATCCCGTTCCAGCATTTTCCCTTGTGTCAGCTGGGTCCACTGGAACGGGACCGTTCTGTGCTCTGCTGAAGAGCTTGCACTAGCGATCAGCTCGCTGCCAAATCCGGCTCGTCAAACCGATGTCGACACCGTCCGCTTTTTGCCCTTCGATCATGTCCGTTCTTCTGCCGGTGCAACCAAAACAAGCGAGTCGACTTTCTGGCTGTACGGTGATCCTTTCTCATCGAACTTTGCAGAGCTTCACTCGTTGCTGCAAAAGCACACGAGCCAGTCGTCCGCCGATGCTGTCAAGGGTATCACCTACGTCCTCCGCTGGCGGCCTTCACCAAGCTCAATCAAGACTGCGGAAGGTCGGACTGACTCAACCTTCCTCGGTGGTTATGGCGCCGTCCTCGATCTCAAGAAGGTCGACTATCTCGTGATCGACGACCGGAAGCTGAAGGACGATAGCCAGATCGGAGACGTCGGAGAACAGACGTCTACCGAGCTTCAAGACATAGAGAAAACTCGATCAGCAGCACTCAACCACCATTGGCTCCGACAGCAGATCGAATCGTCTGGCTCGTCACAGAACATGACAGCCCTGTCCGATGACGAGAAGAAAGATCTAGGCTGGAGGGCCGTACAGCTAATTGTGGCCTCTTCAGATCCCCTTCGAGCGCTACAGGAGCTTTCCCAGAATTTCCCGACTTATGCTGTTTCGCTGGCTCGTTCAAATAAGTTCGAAGGAGAGGAGGCCTCTGACCTCGTGGAAGCGGTACTAAGCATGGCGGAGATGCGAATCGAGCCGGGTTCCTCTGAAATGTGGTTGAACGGTCAGACCATACCGCAAAACGATGTCCAGCCTCTCAAGCTCTTGCAGAAGATCAAGATGGAGCGCAAGATGGTTGAGCCTCTGGCTAGCCGTCGAGTCGGTCTCAACATAACGGAAGCTATCGATCTGATCTCTTCGAGCCTTGTCGGTCGGGCTTATGTTGCGCATTCTGAGAGTCAAATGCCCTCCGCAATCTTCGATGCAAGTGATCGCATAGAAAGGCGGGCTTTGGAGACGACTGACATCGGCACGCAAGCTGTCGGAGCCATCAGCTGGTTCAACGACCTGCAGGAAGACAAAGAAACCAGGAATTGGTCAAAGGACCTTATAGACCTACTCAGGCCGATGTGGCCCGGCAAATTTCCGCGGCTGTCTCTGAACCTCTTCAATGTTGTCCTCGTCCTGGATCTCAGCAAACGCGAGAGTTGCAGATTCCTTGCCGAAACTGTGGGACCCAGTCTGGGTCGGGTCGGTCTGCATTGGGGTTTGGTGCCAGGCGGGTTGGAGTCCGGGATAGGCGGCGAGTCAGTCCAAATGGCACGGCTGTTCTGGTTTTTGCTCGACAAAGCATCTCCTAAAGTCGCCTTCGATGTTCTGCGACGAGCAGCAGCCTCTCCCGGCGGCACTAAATTACAGCTCGATGTAGCTGTCGCAGTCAAGGAAGCCAAGTTTGCACTCAGGGATTTGGAAGAAGGGCAAGCTCTTAGCGCCCGTGTTGAAGACGTTGTCGCAGGTCGATGGCAGGACAACCTCCTTCGAGAACAAATGGCTAGAGCCTACATTGACCGACTTCGTGCCACCGAAGCGGAGAGCCGCACCGGTCACGTCTTCGTCAACGGCCAGCATCAGCCTTTCCATCCACAAATCACTCACCTCCTGCACCAAGCTGTTCAGGGGCAGATTCAGACGCTAGCACCGCAGATCTACTACCGCCAAATTACTGGCGACACGCCTGGTCTTGACACTTTCTTCTACGACTCCATTGGGGCTCTCAGTTTCCGGTCTGCACTCGTACCGGGCGCTGCCACTGTCGAGAGTGCGACGTCTAGTGATGCGGAAGTTATCGCGCATTCCCACATCGACCTCTTCTCCGCTCTGTCCGATCGTCTGATCCAGGCTTCCGATTCCGACACGCTTCTGAGCTTCTTCTACCCCACGCAACATGTCGAGCAAGCGGGGGAAACGAACCCGTTCAACTCGACGGTCTGGGTAATCGCCGACCTTGATAGCCAGCAAGGCGTGGCTCTACTCCAGAAGGCCTTTGAAGCTCTCAAACACAGCAATGCCAGCTTCCGTCTCGGGGTACTCCATCTGCCCTCTTTGCCGCTTCAGGGGCACGAGCATGCCGGCGGCGACACACCTCTCTCCGCCTTGCTTTATCAAATGCTGAAGCAGGGCAGTGCCGAGCGAATCACTCCTGCGCAAGTGCTGGAACTGCTCGAACACTATGCCCAGCCGGACAACCCAGTGTCGTCTGAGACCACCAAGATTAGCCACGAAGCAGTGCAGAAGGTCTTTGCGGTTGGGGAAGGGCGCAGCAGTGGCATGAGCGTTGACCTGTGGACTCCGCCTGCAATTGCTGAAGCAGAGAAGTTCTGGTCCTCAATAGCAAATGTGGTCACTTCGAGGCTCCGACTGCCGCAAAAGGGCGGTAACTCTGCTATTCTGGTGGACGGTCACCTGATTTCCGGATTCGAGGTATCGCGGATCAACTCGCATGACATCACGGCTGTGGTCCAGTACGAGGCGGCCCAGAAACTGCCCCACGTCTTGCAGGCCTTGGAGCTGCTTGGCAAAGATCTGGACGGCATGCAGAGCAGGGAACGTCAGGACCTGATCTTTGCTTGCCTCTCCGTGCTGAACTCGGTCTATAATGTCGACGATGCAGGGCAAAGTATGTTTGTCAACAAGATCATGCACCGATCGGGCATGACGGAGCAGATAGGTACCCAGGAACACACATTCGAAATCGGAGACCGCAACGCTGCCAGCATACGCCTGTCTGTCATGCTGAATCCGATCTCGGAATCCGCGCAAAAGTGGTCCAGCATCCTCGTCATGCTCAGCAAGCTGCAAGGCGTATACATCCGGGTGATCCTCAACCCGCCGGTCGTGGTCCGAGATTTGCCTTTGCAGCGGTATTACCGCTACAGTGCACCTACCGAGCTATCATTCGACCAGAACGGAAAAGAGGTTGCTCACGAGCTGCACTTTTCCGATATGCCGGAAGAGGCGGTCTTGACTTTGGGGCTCGATGTTCCGGCAGCTTGGCTGACTATGCCGACGGAAGCGGTCTACGACCTGGACAACATCCGGCTAGCGGATGTGCCCTCAGCTTCGCGCTCGAAGGGCGTTAAAGCGGTGTACGAGCTGAAGCACATCCTTGTCGAGGGACATGCAAGGCAGCTGGCAGCTGCTGGTGCGCCAGCCTCGGTGCCACGGGGTGTCCAGCTCCTGCTCGAGACGCCGGATGGGGAAACCAGCCTGGACACTATCGTCATGGCCAACCTGGCCTACTTTCAGTTCAAAGCACAGCCGGGGCTGTGGAAGCTGCGCATCCGGCCTGGCAGGAGCGAGCAGCTCTACGAGATGGTCAGCGTAGGCAACAACGGGTGGGACAGTCCGTCGGTCGAGATCACCGGCGACGACATTACCCTGGACACGCTGGCGGGGCTGACGATCTATCCCCGGCTCAGGAAGCGGCCCGGGAAGGAGAACGAAGAATTGCTGGAGGAGCTCGATGCGCAGGGCAGGCCCGTCAAGAGAAAACGCGTGTCGGGCCTCGACGACGGTCCGGCTGCCTATGCTTCGCACTTGCTCTCGTCCGCTCGCGACAAGGTGGCTTCACTCGCTCAGAAAGCGGCTGACGGGCTCGGCACGAAAGCGGTCGCCAAGAGCGGCCATGCGGACATCAACATCTTTACGGTGGCCAGCGGACACCTGTACGAACGCATGACATATATCATGATCCTTTCTGTGCTCAAGCATACGTCGAGCTCGGTCAAATTCTGGTTCATCGAGAACTTCCTTTCGCCGTCGTTCAAAGAGTTTATCCCGCATCTGGCCAAGGAGTACGGCTTCGAGTACGAGCTGGTCACCTACGCCTGGCCGCACTGGCTGCGGGCGCAGAAGGAGAAGCAGCGGACCATCTGGGGGTACAAGATCCTCTTTCTCGACACGCTATTCCCTCTGGATCTCTCCAAGGTGATCTTTGTGGATGCGGACCAGGTGGTGCGTACGGACATGAAGGAGCTCGTGGACTTGGATCTGGAGGGTAAGGTGTACGGCTATCCGCCGATGGGGGATGACTCGGAGGACATGGACGGCTTCCGGTTCTGGAAGCAGGGCTACTGGAAGGACTTTTTGCGAGGGCGGCCGTACCACATTTCGGCGCTGTATGTCGTCGATCTGCAGCGGTTCCGGCGGGTGGCGGCGGGAGACCGGCTGCGGGGGCAATACCAGGCGCTGTCGGCGGATGCCAACTCGCTGAGCAATCTGGACCAGGACCTGCCGAACCACATGCAGGGGAGCCTGCCGATCCACACGCTCGCGCAGGAGTGGCTCTGGTGCGAGACGTGGTGCTCGCACGACTGGCTCGCGCGCGCCAAGACCATCGACCTCTGCTCGAACCCCAAGACCAAGGAGCCCAAGCTCGCCCGCGCCCGCCGCCAGATCCCCGAGTGGTCCACCTACGACGCGCAGGTCGCCGCCCTCGCCCACCGCCTCATCCAGCACAACAAGCTGCCCCCCAGCGTCGTCGGTCCCGCCTCCGTCGAACCCGTACCCCTCCACACCGCTCCCCACAGCACCCCTCACGACGAGCTTTGACCCCGGCGACCCATAGAGGCACAGACACCTCAGTACACATCCAGCTATGAGTGACAGATTGCAATGCCGTGTAGCCTGGAAGACTGATGTGAAACGCGGGCAGTCGACAGAGGCGGCATAGGGACGAAAGGAAATGTGACGGGTCTCGGGAAACGATCGGGAGAATCGGGAAAATCGGGAGATGGACCTGTGTGGCGGTATACGCCTTTTGGACAGCCTTTTCGCTGGGGCTTGCGGCTTTACAGCGGGACACGATGGAAAGGTTCACTGGAAGCCACCTCCGCAAGCATGGTCGCGCACAGCGCCAGCGCGTCGCTGTATGAGGCCCTGGGCATCAAGCCATCGGCTACTTGCGCCGAGATCAGGGCGGCCTATCTGGATCTCGTCCGGCAGCACCACCCCGACAAGCTGCAGCAGCAGCGTCCGGGCGCGGATGCCGTTGCGTCGGTAGACACCTCGGCTACGTCAGACGATCTGATCCGCAAGCTCAACCACGCGTATACGACGCTGATGGACAGCGATGCGCGTGCAGAGTACGACAAGCTTCTCTCGGCCGCTGCCTCGCCGGTACCAGGCCAGGTGCGCGTCTCGGCGACGGTGGACTTTGAATCGTTCCAGCCCGCTCAGGCCAACGACGGTGCGGCCATGGTGTTCACCTTGACCTGCCGCTGCGGCTCATCCTACAGCGTCTCGGAGGACCAGGTCTACGACCGCATCGAGCTGGTCGCATGCGAGGGATGCTCCGAGATTATCCGCGTGAGGTACGACGAGTTGCCGAGCTGAGTCGAGACAAGACGAGGCGGGCGAGGTCTTTGGCAGGGTCTGTGCCGACAGCCAGGTTTGCATTGCCGGGCGGATGCTGGTCGGCGACCTGCTCGCACACATGCCTGCCAGCCGGACCCTGCGGTATCGGATCAACTACCGGGCCAAGGTGCTGGACGAAGTCTTACCCGAGGACGGCGGCGTGAGCCACTTGTTTGACGACTTTAACTAGGTGGTTTTCTGCGCTCGCGCCGGACGAGGTGGAGATGGCCCGGGCATGGCTGCGGCCGCTTGCGCGCTTCGTCGAGCGGCGCCATGTCGCGGCGGAGCAGTAGGGCGGGCAGGCGTCCGACGCGAGGCTCGTCCCCATGCTCACGCGCGGCCGCCGATCCAGGTGCAGCCAGATATGCGCTGGCAGGCCCCCGTGGCGCTCGTCGACGTTATGTAGCCCACCACCGCACAACCACACACGCGCGCGCGCACATCGACCATGTAGCATTGCAGGGCGTACCGTCCACAATAGAGCCCGTGGGCCGGTGACTAAGAGCATGGCTGCAGGCCTTTGTAATCGTGTGATGCGTCCGACTGTGTGATATGAAGGATGTATGCATAAGGAGGATGGTGGATCCTTCGATTGTTAGATCAATGTGTTGTTCGTTTTCCACGCGATCACGTGCCTGTGCTGCGTAGCGATAAGTGTTGGTTCGAATCCGCGGTGCTGGATTTGGATGCGCGTTGATACACACACGACGTGTCGTATCAGCGTTCTGACGAGCTGATGATGCGATGCGGCTGAACCATCCGACCTAAGTCCATCATCTCTGAAACCTGTGGATCGTCGACATGATGGCCGAACCCCCGAACACGCGCTCTGCGAGAGCATCTACCAGTCGTCGCTCGCTTATTGCCGACACCGAGGATCAAAGCCAACCACCAAGAGGCGTACAGTTTGCTTCCCAGGATCAGGCAGACAGCCACGATGAAGAAAAGGATGCTTCGACATCTTCTGTCAATCTGGATTCGACTACAGTCAAAGCTGTTGTGTCTGGAACCAGAACGTAAGTAGCCAAGTCGTTGTCGCTCATGCCTCGCCGTGCCTCTGACCGTTGCGCATCGCGAACCGTGTCGTACTTGCGCGTCGTCTCAGCATCCTGGCAGAACTGGGACCTCAACTCTCTGCGCGTTCACCTACCAAGCTGGCAACGAATGCCTTTGACATTTCGCCAGACAATCTGTCGCTGCACACATTACGAGACCAGTTACTGTCAAAGGCAGATCAGAGCAACCAACGACGCCTGTTCGGCGACAACGCCTCGCCAGCCAAGCGCAGACGGAGCAGCATGTCTCAGCTGATGGGGGAAGGCGAGCTTGACATCAACTGGGCCGTATACAAAGAGTGGCCAGAAGGGCTTGTGGAAGAAGAGCGGTTGCTACTGGTAAGCAGAATAGCCTCTTGCCGCCTCAGTAGCTGGTACACTCGTCCTGACACGCTCTTTTTCACCCTTGCTCTGATGCGCCTGTTGACGGGGACAGGACTATTTCAAAAAGCTCAAATTCATCTATTTGGAGCAAGAAACCAAGATGCGTTTCATGGCAGATATCCAGGATGATGTCGAGACGGGCAAGGAGTCTATCGTCTATTCTGCTGCCGATGTGGCTGAACGCGAAAGTCTGGCCAAGACGCTAAAGACGCAGCTCGCCGAGGCCAAAACGGTGGTACGTGAGCTGCGACAGCAGGTGGACGCTGTTGCGGACCAGCTTTTCGAGCCCTGGAGCCAGGTCGAAGCAGATGGACGCGAGGCAGAGATTCTGGTCAAGGAGATTGCCGATATGGAGCTCGAGCTAGCCAAGATCCGTGCGCAAAATCATGGCAAAGGAGGCAATGTAGCAGCCATTGCTGGACGCCAAGGGCCCCTCACCACAACAGAGGCTGAAGAATACTGCGATACACAGATCGAGGAGATGACCAAGCTGGAAGGCCAGACGGCACAGACCAAGAAGGAAATCGAAACGACCAAGAAAGACCTCGTCTCGTCCCTCCGAGCTCTGGACCGCATCAATGCTGAACGTTCCATTGCCGAAAAATACGCCAATGAGGCCAAGCTCGGCATGGGTGTGGATGGCGGTCGGGACCTGGAGACCGAGCGCATATGTGCAAGTCACGCCGCCACTCTTCAACTGCTGCGCTCGCTTCTAGGCATTGAGGACATTGAAGCGGTATCTGCCAACGAGATTCGAATCACATACAAGCTTCCACTTGACGCTGGTATTCTACAACAACAGCAAGGATCTGTCAACACGTCGTCAGCGGCTCGCCGCAAGCGCAAGTCGATCGCCATGCCAGACCAGTCGCTTGTCCACGTCAACCTGCGCTTCAAAGATGTCGGTGGCCGGATCGACGACGTCACTGTTACCTCCTCCAAGGGCGAAGAGTACCAGATGCCCGATGCGTCGGTGGCACGTCTTAGAGCACTTCAAAAGGCCAACGACGTTCCGCTCATCGTGCAAGAGGTCCTTGCGGCTTTCTAACCAGGGTGCAATGTCGCCCCTACCTGGGTCTGTTTAGCAATCATCGCAGCCTACCCCAGTTTCAGAACGGTCGATATCCTAGCACCTGTTCCCGGCCGTGATCTGTATTTGTACCGATGACCTCTTTTCCTAGAGATACCAATTCTCACTTTGTACGTCATGCTCAGGTGGACCGCAGCGGGCTCCGTTCGACTGGCGAACTTGATGTGACCGGCGAAGGATCTGCCCGGGTGTTTGAGAGGCGCTGATGAAGAGAGACTCATAGACCCGGTTGTATGAGGTGTCATGTATGCGATGATGCAGTGTTAGATCACTATCACGCTGAGTTTTCTTTGCATGATTGCGGTCAAGATAAATGCAGGGTCCCCTTTGTCGATGTGTCGGCAGGCTGATCATAATCGTGTCCGCCACCCTAAATGCGCAGCACCGTTGGCTTCATTCCCTTTTCCGGTCTGCGTTCCTTTCTTCATCTCAACGCATCGTCGCCTTGATACATGCGGTGTTTGGGCCCTCTGCCAACCCGACAGAGCCGGCACTGCGACACACGCATGCTCACAGACATTTATCATTAAGCTTGTTCAGCATCGCCCTTGACCGTAAGTTTCCCTCCCCCATTCCCACCCTTTAACTTGTGCTATTGCATGCTCGCACCGCTAGCCACCTCCATCGACGACTTTTGATTGTTGCGAGCTGGATGTCTGACCCCGGTTTTGAGATTCTAGCGGTGGTACGTTCGCACAAGGTAGCGGTACAGACCCAGCAGGTCAAGCAGGTCAAGCAGGTCAAGCGGGCAGTTGCACCCAGGCGATCCGCACGTACTTCCTTTCCGATCCCTAGGATGGTGCCTGCTCCGAGTTCAGTTGCCTCACCAGGGCCATCCAAGCCATCGGTCTCCTCCTCTACCCCCGCTCGGGGCAGACGAAGAAAGAGTGATGAAGCCAAGCTGGACACAGAGTGGGACGAGCTCGCAGAAGGACCCAAAAGGAGATACAAGAAAGCACCTGCGCCACCCAAGAAAGGCGGAAAGGGTAGCAAGACAGCAAAAGCCGATGAAGCCAAGCCTGGGGAACTGAAGCCCGCGGAAGCCAAGCCGAAGAAGGTCAGCAAAGCTGCTCAAGAGCGAGCTAAGATCGAAGAGGTCGGCAAGGATCCGCACTTTGCTCAGCTGGGTGCCGGTTCGATCAAGCGCATTGCCAAAGTTTATCTGGACCGGATGTACCTGGTTCATCGATACCGCAAGGACAATCAGTTGAAAGAGGAATTCGATGTGTTCGGTTCCAAGGGCAATGTGTACAAGGTCACGCTCAGCCAGAGCGTCTCTTGCTCTTGCATGGATTTTCGTCTGCGCCGCGAGGTCTGCAAGCATCTGCTGTTTGTCTACCTCAAGGTTCTCAGAGTCCCGAGCCACTTGCCGGTCTATTCCAAGACGGTGCTGAGAAGCGACCAGCTGGAGGAAGTGTTTGCGCAAGCTCGCCAAAATCCGGTCGCTGCCGAGTCGCTGGCGTCTCCGGAGCTTCGGAAAGCCTGGGAGTCGGCGGTAGGGTACAAGCCGAACAACGACGGCGACTTGAACGATGGTAGCGCCACTACTCGGCTTGCAGCGCCGCCAGCTCCCGAAAGGGAGGGCAAAAGACTTATTCCGACGGAGGGCGATGTCTGTGGCGTTTGTTACGAGGATCTGGAACCAGGAAGCGAAGAAGGCTTGGAGTTTTGTCTCAAGTCTTGCGGTCGGCCGATCCACACGGACTGCCTTGAGACTTGGATTAAAAGCAGAAGCTATGGTGCCGCCACCTGCATCTGGTGCAGAGCCAAGTGGCATGACGCGACCGAGGTTGCTGGTCCTAGCCGACGCGATGCTGTGTATGCGGACGGCTACGGGATCGGACTCGGAGCACGAGGGGCGGTGATTGATCCGGCCACCGGCCGCCAACTCAACCTTGCCATGGCTGCCGGTGTCCACTGATGCCCACAACAATCGGAGTACAACTGGCCGTCCCTCTGCCCCTTTCTCCATCCATCTGGGAGTGGTCAGGCGAATGCGACCGTCAAGTGGAACAATACCTTTCCACTTCGTTTCGTGCCACTTCGTCTCGTGCTCTCTTCAAACAAGTCTGATTCTCCTACATCCATTCAGCCTCTCCTATCGATCCTGCCGTATCACTATCCTACGTGTTCTTCTGGGATCTACTTTCTTGTTAATTGTCCTTTTTCGTCACTCTGCATCACAATGGCATTTGTTCTACTCTCGGCTGTCGTCTCGGTGTGGTGGGTCTGCCGCTTGTCCTGTTGGCGGTCTGGTGTGCTGATCGTCGGGCTGGGACGAAGCGAATGCTGCAGGCACACACTACCGTCATGATGATCAGGGCCATTTCGGAGCGCATCACCCTGAAATTCGAACGACCCGGTGTTGTGCGGGGTGGCTGAAATCGTAATAACAACAGTCTAAAACGACAGTCAAGTGGTCAGTCACGTAGTCAGTCAAGTGGTCAAGTCGTATGAGTTAATTAGTAGTAGTGTTGGTCTTCTGGCGTGGGAGTGCGACTTGGCAGTTGAGTGAGTGACGTGAAATATACAACCCTGCTTGGATACCTGCTTGGATACCTGCTTGGATGCTTGAGCTCAGCTGGCCTTGTTCGTATCGCTGCTCATCCGGTCTTGTTCTCAGCACTTCCACACTGCAGGCTCGTTGAGCGTTTCGAGGGTGTTGACGCCTGCTGATACTAGGCCGAGATGGCTTCGTTTCTGAGCCAGGCGTCGTCCTACTTTGGCCGCACCAACATCTCTGTCAACTACACGATTGATGAATCGCAGTCGCCGGCGCACTGCGGTCTGTGGAAGATCTACCGGGCGACGCGCAATGCATCTGTGTCCACCGCTTCCAGTGCAGCCGCTTCGGCGGGGGATGCCGGGTCCAGCAAGGCGACGGTCTCGATCTGGATGCATACCTTCACCGCCCGCGGGCAGGTTCGGCAGCGCATCACCGAGCAGCTCAAGAAAGAGGCCTCCTCGCTGACGCGCCTGCGCCATCCGTGCATCCTCGAGGTGGTGGAGCCGCTGGAAGAGTCTAGGAACGACATGGCCTTTGCCACCGAGCACGTCTTTGCCGCGCTTGCCGAGGCGCTCCTCTCCGACCATAGGCAGGACGTGCAGCTGGACGAAGTCGAGATCCAGAAGGGTCTTCTGCAGGTAGCGCGCGGCCTCGAGTTCCTGCACTCTGCCAAGATGGTCCACCAAAACCTGCATCCCGACTCCATCATGATCAACGCCAAGGGCGACTGGAAGCTCGCCGGGTTTTCCTTCCTGGTCCCCTTGGAGATGCCCGGTGGCGGCGGTCGCACGCCGTGGGCCTTTCCGGACTATGATCCGAGCCTGCCGCCAGCGCTGAGCCGCAACTTTGACTACATGGCGCCCGAGTACGCGCTCGACGAGAAGCTCGGCCCGGAAAACGACATGTACAGCCTCGGCTGCGTCGTCTACGCCGTCCACAACAAGGGCGCTCCGCCGTTTCGCAATCGCAACTCGCTGCCCAACATACGCGCCAATGCGGACCAGCTGACCACCACGATCGGCAGCCAGAGCTGGTCCCGCATGGGCAAGGACGTAGTGGATCTGCTCGCCAACCTGCTGACTCGCTTCCCTGGCTCGCGCCTCTCGGCCACCTCGTTCCAGCAGGCCGCCTACTTTAACTCGATCCTCGTCTCGACACTCAAGTTTATGGAGAGGGAAAACTTTGCCGGCCGCACCAAGGAGGAGCGTGTCCAGTATCTCAAGGGCCTCTTGAAAATCCTTCCGGAGTTCTCGGACCGCCTGCTGCGGCGCAAGGTGCTGCCGGCGGTGCTGGAGCTGATGACGGACCGCTCTCTGCTGCCGTTCATTCTGCCCAACGTGTTTCACATTTCCAAGAACCTCTCGTCGCTGGAGTTCACCAGCTCGGTACTGCCCAAGCTAAAGCCGCTCTTTGCGGTCCAGGACCCGCCGCAGAACATGTTGCTGCTGCTCGACCAGATCGAGACGCTGTTTGTAGTCAAAACGGCGCCGACGACGTTTCGGGAGGAGGTGACGCCGCTGATCTACGCCGCGCTGGAGGCGGAAAACGTGATGGTGCAGGAGAAGGCGTTGCAGACGGTGCCGCGGCTGGCCGAGATTCTGGAGTATGCGCACGTCAAGGAGGTGCTCTTTCCGCGGCTGGCGACGCTGTTTGCCAAGACCAAGGTGCTGAGCGTCAAGGTGAACTGTCTGATCTGCTTTCACGCCATGGTGGCCATCCTGGACAAGTACACGCTGACCGAGAAGCTGGTGCCCATCCTGGCGCGGATCAAGACCAAGGAGCCGAGCGTGATGGTGGCGACGCTGGCGGTGCACGAGAGCATGGCGGGCAAGGTGGACCGCGAGACGCTGGCGACTGCCATTATCCCGCAGCTCTGGGTCATGTCCATGGGGCCGCTGCTGGGCGCGGACCAATTCGCGCGCTTTGTCTCGGCGATCAAGACGATGAGTGCGCGCGTTGAGCGCGAGCACCTTGCCCATCTGCGCGACGTGCGCCGCATGGAGGAGCATACCGAGACCTACACCGCGCAGGCAGGCGGGCCTGGCGCGGCGGGGACGGGCGCAGGGGGGGGCGTGACCGGGATCGGCACCGGGGATATCGACTTTGCCACGCTTGTCGGCCAGGCGAAGCGGGCGAATGGCGCGGCCGTCGTTGCCAGCGACCCGTTCGGGCTGGGTGACCACGCGGCTGCTGTTGCCGCCGACGTCTCGCCCGCGCTCACGCCGGTCCACACCGGCCGCCCCCGCGCCGCGCCGCTGGCACCCCCGCCCCCCAGCTCCCGCGCCGCGCTCGCCCCCTCCCCCACCCCACCCCCCGCCGCCACCGCCACCGCCACCGCCACCGCCAACTGGGACCACATCCTCAAACCCGCCACCCCAACCCCGCCCGCGCCACCAACCACCACCGCCAGCACCCTCTCCGCCGCTCCGAATTACACGCTCGCACTCCCGCCCGCCACCGGCGCCGCCTGGACGCCGACCCCGGCAGCGTTGCCGACGCCGGCGGCGCTTCCGCTGCCGTCAGGCCCGCCCGGGTGGGGCGGCGCGGTGCTGCAGCCGACGGCGCCGCGCGGGGCGGGCAAAACAGCGCCGGCCACGGACGCGTGGAAGGACTTCGACCCGTTCGCATAGCAGACGTGCTGATGTAGACTAGCCAACAGTGCATGGTTACCGGGGGCCACGCTCGTAGGCGTTTGGGGCGGGGGAGTGCGTTGGGCGGGGTGGAGTCTGAGTGGGGGCGGGGGGCGGATGCGGGTTGGGGGCGGGTGGCTGGGCGGGCTGGGTGGTTGGAGGAGGATGCGGGGGGTGGTGGGCGCAGGGGGGCTTGGGGTGGGGCGGCTTGGCGGGCGCATCGCTGTCCGAGTCCGAGTCGGTGTCGCTGTCGCTCGACGAGGAGGAGGACTCGTCGGAAGACTCGTCGAACGGCTTGGGCTTGTGGTAGATGCAGCAGACTGTGGGGGTGAACGTCAGCGGGGCGCGCAGCGAGCAGTGCCGACGCGGACGGGTACTTACTCTTCGACTTCTTCCGCCCGAGGCCCTCGTTGTCCACCGTCTCTGCCGCCCATTCGACGCGCCGTGGCCGCGCGCCCGCCCCCGCTCCCGCCCCCGGCCGCAGCCGCAGCACCCCCACCTCCCCCTCCACCCCTCCCGCATCCACTCCCGCCCCCCCTCCCGCAGTCGTCACCGTCCGCGACCCCCCCGCCGCCGCCCCACTTCCCCCACCCCGTCCAACCATCTCGTTCCCAAAAGTCCAAGGTCTCCGCAAAGACCGAGACAGCGCGCGCAAGTCCGCCAGTTGACCCTGTTCAGTAGAGTCCGTCCCGCCGACGTTGTTGGTGGGGTACGACAGGCGTAGTCTAGATGACGCGAGACAGTAGAAGTGTAGAGCGAAGTACGCTGCTGGCGGTGAGGAGCGCTCCGAACGGAACACTGATGGCGTTGACGAAGGGAGCAAAGAAACGCTGATGGCATCGAGAAGGGCTTGGAAAGAACCGCTGTGAGAGGCGAGTGTGCTGCGCCTTTGCCCGACTCAAAACTCACACACACACGCAAGCAGGACCCGTGTGGAGAAACTCAAAAAGCTTCCGCTGTTAGATCTTGCCTGCACAGCAGTTGCAATGAATGCTGTGCATATACAGCGTGCAGCTAGGAGGCAGCAGAGGGTCAAAGAGTGTCTTGGTTGCAAAGGTCAGCCACGAGCGGATGTTGCAGTCTAGTGAGGGCGTCGAATGGGAGCACTGAAACGGTGGGAGGGGGCGCGGTGGCGTAAGAGACCGTAGCAGGGGAGGGGGGGAGGGGGGGAGGAGATCAGGGCTGCTCTGGGCCGACGGGGTAGTCGTGCGGTGCTGGGTGCTGGGTGGGGAGGGCGGTGTAGGCGGCGAGGGGCTTTGTGCGGTTGAAGGGGCTGTCCTTGCCGGTGTAGAGGAAGGCGTCGTAGGCGGTGGCGCCGGCGAGGCCGCCGAGGATGCTGCTGAGCCAGGGGTTCCAGGCCCAGTAGTACGAGTCGTGCGTCCAGACGTCGGTGCCGTAGCCGACGAGCCAGAGTGCGATGCGCGGGCCGGTGTCGCGCGCGCCATTGATGGCGTAGCCCGTATTGTAGCCCAGACTGGCGCCGATGCCGAGCAGGACGATAAACATGGCGAACGGCTGTGTGCCCGTCGGCGGCTTCAGATTGCTGCCATCCGCCAGCGCAAAGACGACAAACAGCAGTATCGCCGTGCCGAGAAACTCCGAGTAGAACGCCGAGCCGAAAGACAGCTCCGGCGCGGGCGAGGTGAAGAAGAAGCCCGCCGTGCTCGTCGCACCCTTGACGGTGCGCACGCCTCCACCACCTTCATACAGGTCAATGTGGGTAAAGTTGTTGGCGTAGACAAGCAAGCTGGCCACAGCAGCACCGAGCGTCTGGGCCGTGACAAACGGAACAATCTTGCGTTTGGGAAACCCACGGAAGACAGCCAAGGCAACCGTGACCGCCGGGTTGCAGTGTCCACCGCTGATGCCGCCCGACACCCACACGGCCATGGCAACGCCAGCCGCCCACGCTAGGCGCCCCTGGAAGTAGCTGCCAAACGCGGCCACCTCTCGGGATCCAGAGGAATGGTAGTGCAGATTGACCTGGCACTCAACACCGGCGCCGAACAAGAGGATCATAAAGGTGCCAAAGAACTCGGCGAGCTCTTCTCGGTACAGCTGGCGCAGCCTAGCCCACCCGTTGGACTCGGCCGCCGATGCGGTGGAGGCGTCCTGCCACCACCGCGGCGGCTTGTGCATCCGCGCTGCCTCGTGAGGCAAAGGCGCTGACTCGGGCAGCAGAGTCTCAACGGCTGACGGATCAGGATGCACATCCGTCTCCGACAGCCGCGAGCGCTGCGCAAGGCGTGACATTGTAGTGTCCCGGCGTACAGTCTCTCGGGGAGTAGGAGATTCCACTGCAAGAAGTGGCCCCAAGTTATACGTTTGCTTCGGGCGGGACCTGCGATTTCTATAGCGTTGACGGAGCGGGCACGGTGGGTCTTTTGGGCCAAGAACAGCGATCGGTTGTCTGGGACTCCTGAACTAGTGGCGCGAGACTGCAAAGTGATGAGGCCAGTGGGTGCAGAGATAGCGAGTGGGTGCGCCTGGGAAGACCAACACATACAGTACATCCATGCAGGCATATGCATCCCTGCTTTCTTCCGCGCCGGAAAGTTGGATGAATTCGCCGCGAGACGTCATTGCTCAGCAAAGCGCAAATCGTGACGCTTCGCGCTCCTTATCGCCTGGCATCGCGCAGCATCCGCTATGCTAAGGATCGCCAGGCATTGTAAGATTTCTAAATCATATCCACATTCATCATCTGCATCCGAGCATGAGCAAGGCAGCTCGGCAGTCACGATCGATCTGAGGGTATATAAGCTGTGGTCTAGTATACAGGCGACTCGTTGGTCCGTTACTCCATTCTGTGCGGGGGAAGTACCTCGAGGCAGGGCCCTTGTTCTCCATGCGTCCTGACAGGGGGCACGGTCCCGAGTGGTGAGCGATCTAGCGGTTGGTGTAGCCGCCGAACTTGCCCGTGTTGCCCATGTTCTGGGAGGGTTTGAGCGCGCGGCCGCGATCCAGGACGCTGACGCCCTTGAGCACGGCCGCCTCATTGATGCTTTGCAGCCGCCTCTGCTCGGCGCATCCGCATCCGCAGCTGGGACACTCGCCGATGGCCGGTTGCGCGTTGACCACGCCGTCCTCTGCTTGGCTGGGTGTGAACGTCGGCGCAATGCCAGGCCCGACGTGTTGGATGCGCAGCTCGTGGAGCTCGGTGCTAAGCTCCAACATGAGCGTCTCAATCTCCCGTGCCCGTTGACGTACTTCTTCGCTGATGTGTACGCTTGGTGGGCGAGACTCGCCAGTCTCTGTCTCTTCGCTTCCACTACCCGCAGGCGCCATTGCGGCACTCCCCCCACCCGTCGAACTCGTCGGTACTTGGAACGAAGGTGTGATCGGCGAATGGCTTGGAGAATGGAATTGCGATTGGCCGTCCGAGGTGCTAGCCCCCGCGTCAAGACTCGGCAGCCGCGTCGATGTCCGCCCATGGCTCCAATTTGTTTCTGCTGATCCAGGCACCTTGGGCCCAGGAAGAGCAGCACCATGCGGCATTACCTTGATATCGGCAACCAGCGGTCGCCAAGACGAGGCCGCTCCTATCTTCTTTCCACCAACGCCCGCATCGAAACAAGCAGCTGGGCTCGCTCTCTTCGCTTCCATTGATCGCAAGGGCAGAGCTACGGGGCTACTAGGAACAAGCAGACCATTTGAGCTGGCCCCGGATGGAAAGGAAGAATCGCCCAAGTGTCCGCCTGGGATAGCCGTCCTATCAAGGAAATCGGCCGCGAATCCAGAGAACATAGACGATACAGGCCGAACGGACAGCGCCGGTGTCTCGGTTGTACCAATCTTGATGTCGCTCTTGTCGTCCAAGCCCGTGACTGAAAAAGATGGCATAGGAGATTGGCTGCTATAGCTCAGATCCTTGCTGCTCATGCTCGCAGGAAAGGTGGAGACGCCGTCCAGCTCGATGCTGGCGCCCTTTTCCTTTTTCAATTTACGCAAGAAACCGCTCTTCTTATTTTTGAGCATCTTGGCCGACGCTGTCGCAGAGGCATCGTTGCCAGCCTCCTTCATGACGTTTGCATCCTCGAAAAATGCATTCATCGACAGCGCGCTAGGCGACTTGTTCAGGCCCGACGACGGCCCTGCCGTCGCGAGCCACTCGGACTGTTTCTGGCGTACCTGCTCTCGGGCTTGCTCCAATGTAATCAGTTTGTAAGGAACACCCTCGATACTGCCTGGCAGCGCATGGTTGCTTGAGGCCTGGCTCGAGGAAGATGCCATCCTACTGGGGACTGGTGGAGTGCTCGAGCGCACGGTATGCATAGGAGCAGTCATCGCAGCCGTTTCGAAACTTGTTACCCCAGCAGGGTAACCATGAGCAGCGATTTGGTCAGACTCAGAGCTGCATCGTTCGGCTTGCGCGGCTTCGGTGGTTCGACCAAACGCTCGTGGACTGTCTGAATCCTTGCGCGAGCAATGCCCCGCATCGGCACCATTCTCGCTGCTCTCGCTCGTGCCATTGTATTTAGAGCTGCTCAGCGATCGGCGTCCCCCAAGGTGAGGTGATGAAGAAAGATCATGGCTTTGCGGAGGCATAGGGGCAGAGCTAGCTTGGTTCTTATACTTGGTATTGGAAGCCGCGATAATGTTGATCAGGTCTGACTGGCTCTGGCTTAAACCACCCGACTTGCCATTGATTGTGCGCGACGAGGAGCTGATAGGCATCCCCACTTGATCATGTCGTGGATTAGGATGCGGTGAAGGGGCCGCAAGACTGTTGTTTTTAAGAAAGGGGACCTCATTCAGTGGGTTCGAAGCGCTCTGAGCCTGCTTGCGATCATCACCGCTGCTTGGCCCGCCCCCGACAAGACGGAATGCCCTTGTCAGCTTTCCCTTTTTCGACGTTGGGGCAGCTGCAGAGGACAGGCCAAGACCTTTCAGCATGCCTGCAGCACTGCTCGAGACGCTTTTGGACCGGGACCGCTGCGAAGCAAATGCCGAATGTCCATCGTCCTCTTTCTGTGCTTCTTGTTCAAAAGAGACGGTTTGGGTGGTAAATGCTGCGGATGGAGCGGAGGAAGCAACTGGATTTGGGCTTCTTCCACCGGGAAAAGCACTCTCTACAGACGGTCTCGATTTGGATCTCGAATAGCCATCAGTACTTGGACGGAATGTGTCACGGAGAGAGGTTCGTCCAGTGGCCGACGTTCCTTCCTCTCCGCCCAACTCCCAAGGTGCAGGCGCATTCTTCTTCACCCTAGGGCCTAGCGTGCTAAGCCTTCGAGGATCGTTAGTGAGACCTTGTTGCATTTCCGACAGCTTTTTCTCCTCTTCAGCAGCGGCGCCGTCGAAGGAAAGCACGGGTGAGCGATTGCGACGGGCCTTTGGGAGCTTAGGCTTTGTCCTGTCGGAAGTCTGGGGAATGGGTGGCATCTTGGGTATCTGTGTACCGTCGGGCAAGACTCGTCGAAGAGGTGATACCATGTTCTCTTGTTCAAGGCTCCGCGACGCTGTGTGCTGAGAGGATGAGAAAGAGGTGTCTGCGACAGCCAGTTGGGATTGCCCGAGTCTGCTGTTCTCGAAAGATTCATTTCCGCCCCTTTCGCTAGATTCGTTGCTGCTCCTAGATGCTGCCTTTGCGGGTAGCGGTGGAGCTCTGGAAGAGGCACGGAGTGGTAGCACAGCGCTTCTGGAGGCGTGGGCATCCACTACTGCTTGCGCTGCTGGAGCACGGGTAGCCGGGAGTGTCGGTTCCAGCTCAAAATCTTGCATACGAGCCTCCTTTTCATCGTAGGCACTGTACTGGCTATCGGTTTCGAAACCACTGCCATCTGTCCGCGGGCTGAGCATACTCTGCCCGGAAGGGCTGAGAAGGCCAAGTGCGTCTGGTCCTGCAAGGTGATTTGTTTGTGCGACGGACAGACCCGGCAGAGGCGGCGGTTTTTCCCGTCGGCGGCGATCTGCCAGTGCGCCTCTGCCCGCAAAGATGGAGCTTCCGATGCTGGAGGGTCGTGCATGGCCATATACGCTTGCAGTAGCGTCATGGTCACCGTTCGTAGCTGCTTGTGAACCTTCGTGTGTTTCAGCGTCCCAGCTTTCTGCATCCGAAAACTGGTCTTCGTGCGTCAAGCTGTTGTCGCCTGCATCGCCTTTCCAGACTATATTGTGATGGCCGGTGTGCTGCGACCAGTTGGAAGGAGGCCGGAAGGATCTTTGAGCGCCGTCTCGCTCCCTCCTAAGCGCGAGAGCCAGATCGCGAGACTTGTTGGTGAGATTCGATGCTTTCATCTGGTCGACGCTAGGTCTGCCTTCAGACTCATAGTAGGAATTGGTGTTGGAATTGGTTTGTGTTGCGACGGCAGACATGCTTCAATATATTTGGCAGGTTCACTGACAGATAAGTAGACGGATGGACGGTGCCGGCTAGAGCCCGCTTGAATCCGTTGTTTGGAGACCCCTTCGCAAGCTGTCGGGTGGTGTCAGAGGGCGACGAGGGTCATTACCGCTGATCTAGGTGTAAGTGTTGAGTCTGGACCGGAACAACGTAGGGTAGAGACCAAGATTGGAATGCAGAAGCGGAGAGAGGGTGTCAGAGTAGCTCAAAGTGATGAGAAGAAAGAAAGGAAGACAGCGAGAAGCCGGCTCGGAGAGTCGACAGGTGACGAGGTGGTGGGTGGACTGCGAGAAGCGAAAAATGAGACAACCGCAACGGCTGGCACGGAAAGTGTGACGAAGATGGACAGCTGGCAACAAGGGCTAAGAGTTGAAAACCGTGGCGTCCAGCAAGCTAGCAGGGTGCGGCTGCGAGGTAGCAGGGGTGTTGGCTGCAAGATGCGGGATGGAGGCCCAAGCGTGCAGGTGGGAGAGGGGAAGGCGGCTCCGTAAACGCGGTGGAAGTTGTTTGGTGTGGACGAGTAGGAGGTAGGACGTGTCGAAAGTGACGGGTCGAGGTAAGGGGCGCGAGAGCCAACCCGAGCCGGATGATGCAAAGGAGGGTGAGGTGTGAGAATGAGGAGAGAGTGGCAGACGGCAAGGGGGATGGCTTCAGGCTAGGGACGAGCGAAGCGAGAGACGCGGAGGCTGATGTGGAAGAGGGAGTAGCATAAACAACAGCCGTCACACGTTCCTTTGTATGTAAGAATAGAACAGAGAAAGCCCTGTGATTACAGCCCGAAACGCAAGGGACAGGCAGATAGAATGCGAATACGAAGGCGACTACGAAGGCGAATACGAATGCCAATACGAGTGCGAAGCACCCGTGCACCTGCCGTTGCCTCCAGTTGGCCGCGGCCGCAACACCACCCAAACCGCGCAACGACAATGAGGTAAGTTCTGCCGATGAGCATATGGACATCTTGCCAGAGTGGGTTTGGGTGCACAGGCCGAGGCCTTACGGGCACGAGCATCGCTGAGCGACAAGGCAAGAAGGCGTCTTGCCACTAGTTGTCGATCCTACAACCCCCGCGTATGTGGCACCGTGTGGCTCGGCTTGCCCCAGACGGAATCATCTCCTCGGCATGCTAATCAAGCGCCCAATCTCTGATCCTCACCTCGGGCATCGCGCATATCCCCACTTCAGTCTGCTTTGGGACAACAGTCACAGTCCCCAGCGCATACCGTTGCTTGTTTGCCCGTCTTTCACACATCCATCTTAGCGCCAGATATATTCTCTGCAGATTTTCCCATGTCTCGGTCTAGCGGCCTGATTCTCGCTCGCTTCACCACTCTATGCCGGGGTATGTATCTATCTGTGCAGCTAATCTGTTGTACGCGCAGTGGCGTTCTGCTTTTGAATCCACATGAATATACGCCTCCAAGTGATTAAGGCAAGGAGGTTGAAGAGCGGATTTTAGATCGACCAGATCCGCTGTCCAAATCTGTCCACCCAAGTCGTTGCAAGGCGAAGCTTCCTAGCACGCCGCACGACTGCATGTACGTAGCCTACCTTGCTGAACTCCTCCTCGCCGGATGTCAGAGAGGCAGGGCAGAGGCCTAGGTGTTGACTGAACCGATGGTGGCGAGGGTGTGTGTGCCTGCGTTCGCGGCTGCTTGTTCGTTGCGCGTTGACGACGGGTATCAGGTTCTTCGACGGGCGGGTGTGATCTACCCCTCCAACCATGTCGTATTTCCCGTACGACACGTATGTTCCTGTTGAAGTACTATGCTCGAGCCGTTGGACGGGGCCGTTCGTGACTCATTTCCTTACTCCCTTTCGCTTAACGGAACGTCTCGAGCGCCTCCGTCAAGGGTTTACGCGTTGCTCAGCGTGCTGCGTCTCGAAGAGGGATGGTCTTGCTCGGCTTGGCCAATCGAGACAGGATACAGACAGGTACGGCGTAGTCTTCAATACGCACTCAACGGGCGACCAGTTTCGCTGCGCGTCTTCGAAACCGGCGTATGCGAGGGGTCGATCATGGTGCACTTTCGCACTTAAATGCACCACGGCAGTGCTGTGCGTGTTCGTGCCTTGCCTGGCTAAGCCACACTGTCGCGACGCGTCCTCTATCAATAAAAACATCGCGCTCCGCATGCCGCGCCGCTGTGGTGAACCAGCGTCTGCTTGAGGCCTGCTCGATGACGATACGACTACCAGTTTGTAACCGGGTGCGGCAGATACGGGGAATCTACAACCGGCAGGTCTTTTATTCAGATTGCCGCTTCCCGCATAAAGACGTCTATTGCAGGACGCGCGTCTGTGCGCCGCGAAGCGCGACCGTGTGTCGTCACGTGCTCTGCTGAGGGCGTACTACTCCTCACCTTCCCTCGTCACCAAACCTGGCCCCGTTCTCTGGAGCTACGAGGTCTATCACATTGTTGGCAAGGTCTGATCGGCGCCACCTGACCTTTCCTGGGATCGCAGCGGAGACTGCGCATTCCTGTTTTTATCTTCTTATTTTCCGATGCATATTTTCTGTCCTTTTTGTCCCAACTAATCATCTATTAAACCTGACGTTAACTATTTGTGAAGCTTCCATTGATGTGACAATGATCGACAAACTTGTTCCTTTCGCCATGAACCAGCAATGACCTGGCCTACAGCTCATAGCGGAGCCCTTACCGGAAGGGAGCAGCGCACTAGGCGGTCTTGTTGCGATGTATCGAGGTGAACGAGGGTGTTAAGTTCACAAAACGTAGAACTGGAGTTGGCCACAGCATTCCCGGCTTCCGAGATACGAGTCCACATGTGCTCCACACGCCAACGCTAAAGCGGGCCGATTTGTTATCATAGCCTCCTGCCATCCATCGCCGGGCTCATCCAACCAGACAGAATCGAGACTCCGAAGCGCGTTCTAAGGAGAAGCAGAGGCCTATCGTACTACAGGCTGGTCGCGAACACCGCCCACAGAACAGCGGTCGAACATGCAGGCGGTATCCAAGTTCATATTCGGACCGACGCAAGAGGGTAAGTGTGCACAAGCTAGGCGTCAACCAGGGTCAGATCCTTTCGCTGCCAGAATCAGCTAGCGCTGACATCGACGTATTTCCCCCCGCACTCCTTGCTACAGAGCGCGTCAAGAAGGTACAGTCGCAACTGCGAGCGGAACAGCGAGGTCTGGACAGGGAGATGAAACAGATCGATCAGGGATCCGCCAAAACCAAAGTCGAGATCAAGAAACTCGCCAAGAAGGGCGACGTCAAGAACGCAAAGATTCTGGCAAGAGAGGTCGTCAGAGCCTCGAAGCAGAAGAACCGGCTCGCCGTCTCCAAAGCACGATTAAATAGCATAGGCATGCAGCTGCAGCATCAACTTGGTAAGTTTATCCCTGCCCGTGCTCGCCGCGTTCACTAGACAGTCAGGAGGACTTACCGAATCGACACGTTGTGACTCACCTCACATACGCTCAATAGCGATGTACAAGGTAACCGGGAGCATGCAGAAGTCGACAGAGATCATGAAACTCTCAAATCAGCTCGTTAAACTTCCAGAAGTATCAGCAGTGATGCGACAAATGAGCACAGAAATGACCAAGGTAAGCATTCGCAACTCGCCGCACGCTACAGTACCCATGGGCCCTGTTACTAACGCGCACAACGGTGGCTTCACTGTACAGGCGGGGATCATGGAAGAGCTTATGGACGACGCGCTAGACTCTGGTGTCCTAGGCGAAGACGAAGAGGAAATGGAGGATGAGGCGCAGGAAGAGGTCGACAAGGTCCTCTTCCAGCTCACGGACGGCAAGCTCGGACAAGCGACGGCCACGGACCGCCTTCCGGACCTGGCCATCGAAGATCCCAAAGCGACTGAAGAAGAGGAGCAGCAGGACATGCAACGGATGCAGGATGCCCTCGACGGCCTCCTCCGAGGCTAGCGAACCACATGCGCCCACATGGACATCCGCGGCACCCCGCGCCTCGTCGAACCGAACAGCCTCAGCTCGACGCACCTTCGTTGCTCATCATAGATTACCTAGTCAGCCGAGCGGAAGCCCCGCCATCAACTTCTTCTTCGTTCTCCATACCTGTACTTGTACCTAGCATCTCGGCTCGGTTTGCTCAAAATCCCTGAGAATTACTATCGGCCCGGACCATGCGTATCGCGCCAAGCGTGAGCATGCAGCGCCAATGCGTCTTCCATTACTGCGTTCATGGACGGCCTCCAACACCGAGGATCAGGCTCAGGCGTGAACATCACTCGAGAAAAGATGGTTCGAGACCGATGTGCTCAGATTGCTGCTGGATATATCTGAGACGATGCTAGCGCTGGTAGTAAAAGTACAGAAGAGATACAAGACAACCAAGAAAAAGGAAAGAAATAGAGGGGAGATGTGTGTGGGACGAGGGAGGGCCTATCACGCCGGGACCGCGGTTCGCCGGCAGTGGGCACCTCGCCACCGACGCGCTTCACGCGAAGGCAGCAATGGAGGACATGATGTGAGAATAATACAAAGTACGCGACGCAAGTCTTTACTTGGAGGAAGAGAACTTGGTGACGGACTTGGTACCTTCGGAGATGGCGTGCTTGGAAAGCTCACCGGGGAGGATGAGTCGCACAGCGGTCTGGATCTCTCGGGAGGTGATGGTGGACTTCTTGTTGTAGGAAGCAAGCTTGGAAGCCTCGGTGGCGATTCGCTCAAAGATATCCTGGACAAAGGAGTTCAAGATGGCCATGGCTTTGTTGGAGATACCAGTGTCGGGGTGAACCTGCTTCAGAACTCGGTAGATGTAGGTCGAGTAGGTCTCCTTGCGGACCTTGGTCGCCTTCTTCTTCTCGCCAGACTTGGCGGGAGCCTTGGAAGTCTTCTTGGCGGCCTCAGCGGGGGCCTTGCCAGCCGAAGAGGCAGGGGCCTTACCGGCGGTGGAGGAGGGCTTCTTCTCAGCGGGCTTGGGAGCCATATTGACTAGAGTTGTTTGGGTGGTGGAAGGGAGAGGTGGGCTTGAGAATGATTCGCTGGATGAGGAAAAGAGAGAGGAGAAGAGGAGAAGCTGTAGTGGACCTGATCCTAAGAGGCGAGGGTTATAAACCTATTGGTGATTCTCCTGCACGATCAACTGAGCGTTGGCGTCAGGCGCGTCAGCTTCCTGCGCTATTTGGAGAAGCGGAAGGACGCTTCGAGCATGCGACGCGTTCAACACTGACCAAGTGCCGACCCGTTCTCACTCAAAATCCTATCATCCGCGCGTCGCTCTGTAGGGTCTAGCCTGGCTGCTAACTTTCGTGGCCCGCCTTTTTGTTTCTTCGTACCAAACATCAACGTGGTTTAGCATTCGGGCCTCCGAAGCCCCTATTATTTCCGTGCGGCGCTCCTACGACGATATCTAGTGTTAATATTATGGCCTCCCCACCTCCTCGCTCTGACAAGACCCTTGCGCCTTTCAGGCTGCTCGCGATCCTAGCAATGGAGCCTTCTATTCCTTCGTTGCCCACAAACAATGTCCGTGGTCAATCTTAACAGCTGTGTGCCAGCGAGGTGACAACAGCGTATTCACTAGCATACACTCTATAGATCCTAGTTCGAGATTACACTCTATGGACCCTAGGTGGGGGTTGCGGTGTAGATTTGAGCCTTCGAAATTGACGAAGGCCCTAAATGTCGAACGCGTTGCTGGTTGAGCCAAAAACCCCGTTCCAGCTTTCGGATCAGGAGAAATGACAGAAGGTACGTCAAATCTACGAAGGCTGCATATTAGTTGCTGCACGAGGTTGAACCCCCGTCGCGACGCGAAAGGTCACAATGCAAGCTCGTGGGGCCAAGCATCCCAACAGTCTCTACAGTCGACCCGCACTTACGCAGCGTTCCGCCCTCTCGCTGCTAATGTGATGCAGTCGCTGCGTACGCCGGCTGAAGATCATAAAACCCTCACAGGAATCCGTTGCCAACACCGTGGCCCTCCCCTTCTTCTTTCTACCTCCTCATCGTCAACTCAACAACTCTCAGCCCTTTCTCCCTCACCACAACCCTCAACACTTACATACTCAAGATGTCTTCTGGTGGCAAATCCGGTGGAAAGGCTGGCGACGCCTCTTCCAAGGCCCAGTCCCGATCTGCCAAGGCTGGTCTCCAGTTCCCCGTCGGTCGAATCCACCGACTTCTCCGAAAGGGCAACTACGCTCAGCGTGTTGGTGCCGGTGCCCCTGGTAAGTAAATCCGCAGACGATCCTTGCTTTCGAGTGTTCAGTGTTCGGGTGCTGACGTCTGTCTCGTCATCTCTGTACCGTGTCACAGTCTACCTCGCCGCTGTCCTCGAATACCTGGCGGCCGAGATCCTTGAGCTCGCTGGTAACGCTGCCCGAGACAACAAGAAGTCGCGAATCATTCCCCGTCACTTGCAGCTTGCGATCCGAAACGATGAGGAGCTCAACAAGCTTCTTGGTGGCGTCACCATCTCCCAGGGTGGTGTCTTGCCCTTCATCCAGTCCGAGCTTCTTCCGGCCAAGTCCGGTAAGCCCAAGAAGGCCGGTGGATCCCAGGACGTCTAAGCGCCATCCATGCGCGTTTACTCTTCTCGGCCTCCTCCACTGTACTATCATCGACCCATTTCCGTCCTTTGACGCGCCGTGCCTCGAGTCGTAGTCGCGCGTAACAGTGGCTGCGATATAGAGTCCTGGCCGTTACGACTGCGGTCTTGCACTGGCGTCTATCGCGTCATGTCGACTTCTCGCGACATAGGCATGGCGGATCGCCTGTACCGCTACCCCTCCCTGCTCCTCTTCTGCTTCTTGTCGCGTCTCTCTTAGTCTTTTTCTTCTCTGTGTTCATCCTTGTACTACTACTACCATGGCCTCGGCGATCAGACAGGGTGCCGCCAGCTACGCAACATAAGGCATCATACCAACATCTTGCTTCCGAATGTGCTTATGAATGTGCTTTCCTACTGCGCACAATTCTTCAAAAGCTTGATGATTCCTGGCGTGAGTATGGGAACAGGATCGCAAACACCGCAGATCCCGACCGAAAAATGTGTCTCCAGAGAATTAATAGGCATCGAAATGATGGACAAAATGCTCATGAAATTGGAGTCTGTGCCCCTTCAGGATAAGAGAATCATTCTATGGATACAAGCAGTGAACGTGCGGCAGGGTGTACGGAGGCTTTGACGATCTTGATATCTTCCCGTGGCCTGCGAACCAATGCGGAGCGAAAAGGGCATCGGACGGATACGGCGGTAGCGTTAGTTTTTTTGC
Source organism: Tranzscheliella williamsii (assembly GCA_023212725.1). Classification (NCBI taxonomy): domain Eukaryota; kingdom Fungi; phylum Basidiomycota; class Ustilaginomycetes; order Ustilaginales; family Ustilaginaceae; genus Tranzscheliella; species Tranzscheliella williamsii. The sequence goes on along the minus strand of JALBYF010000069.1, from coordinate 10,252 downwards.
GTTGCACGACAAAAGCAAGAAAGAACAAAAGTAGTCCATAACTCACCTGTCGTCCTGAGTCTCCGAAGCGCCGATCTCTCTGACAGCGTGCATACCCTCAGAGACCCTGCCGAATATCGTATGTTTGTTATCCAGGTACGGTGTCGGAGCGAGGGTCACGAAGAACTGGCTGCGATTGGAGTTGGGACCGGCATTGGCCATCGCCAGGATGCCGGCTCCTACAAATCGTAGTTCAGGATGCAGCTCGTCTTCGAAGGCGCCACCATATATCGAGGCACCCCCCGAGCCTGTGCCTGTCGGATCGCCACCTTGGATCATGAACCCGTTGATGACGCGGTGAAAGACAGTGCCATTGTAGAAGCCCTGCTTTGCCAGCTGATAGAAGTTCGCACAGGTCTTGGGTGCATGCTGCCAATAGAGTTCGAAAGTGATGCGACCCATGGAAGTGTCGATTACCACGGCACCCGAGTCCTTTCCCGGCGTTGTCATCCTGCCTAGCTCTTGAGGGCAGCAGCCTCGAGGTTTCAACGGTGCTTTGGCAGCTCAATGGTTTCCCCTTGTTCACGCATGGACTGACGCCCGGAAAAGCAAGCCCGTTGATCCCGCCTTTCCTTGTACAAGAGCTCGACACTGACTTTCGCTTCTGGTATTGATGCTAGATGGCAGCGAGAGAGAGCATTACGCATTTAGCGAGAGTTCAGCCAAAGCGAGTCTACCAGCGTAGCGGCAAGCCGCTCTAACATCGTTGAAGCTTAAAAGAGCGCACAGACGCGTTGGGTCGGGTTGAGAAGTCTTTCCTCTTCAGTTGGCCGGTCTCCAAGCTTCCTGTGACGATGTCTACCACCATCCCACCGGGCTTGTTCCCTACCTCGGCAGGTCTAGCCGGTTAACGTAGCGACATCACACATTTCGTACGCTGCATGCGGACTACCTCTACCTAGCTACCTATTGTGGCAATTGTGAAGATGGCAGCGACATCAACAAGCCGCAAGAGCATCGCCTCAGTTTCAGACGCCCCTCTGCCGACCGCGCAAGCGCACCGGCGCTCGAAACATGCTCGGACCAATGCCTCCCTGACGTCCAGTATCGGCTCAAGTGCATCAACAAGCTATTCAGGGCTTTATCCAGGAAAGGCCGCAGACAAGTCCGGTACATCTCCCTTCCAGACCACTGGCTTCGACCCCATGCGGACAGAACCGGACTCTCTCTTCCTCTCGCTCAACGTCAGGGAAGTGGAGACGTATGAGCGAGCAGTACGCAGTGCCGCGCTTGCGAAACAACAGGAGCTCCGACATCTTGTGGGGCAACGGTATCAAGACCTCCTCGGCACTGCCAATACCATCATTGAAATGGCCGGCAGCTCTAGCCAGCTAGCGCGTCGTCTTGACCAACTATCGTGCAGCACAGCGCAGCTAGGCGACTCGAATGGCATAGGAAGCACGAAGCGGACACGTCGCTCAAGCTACCTTCCCATCAGCCGCCACGACTCTACAGAGCGTGACGTTGGTCTAGAGCGCAACGAGGCGATGTATGCGCTCGGTGCCTCACTGAGACTGATCATGGATGCGTCTGAATTTGTTTGGAGGTCAATGGAGAGAGGCAAGACTCTGCAGGCTGCCTGGGCATTTATGCTCTCCAGAGCTGCTTGGTGGGAACTCATCGAAAAGTCACCAACGTCTAAATCTCCTTCAGAATCTGGGCACGCCGGTATATCATCGATTTCTGAGGCGGTCTCGAGGCTCGGCATCGACGTCAAGCAAGGCTTTCCCTTCATCGAAAAGCAGTGGCAGAGCATGATACCGATGCGCAAGCAAATAGTTCAGAGGGCGGTTGGCCTGCTGTCGGACAGCGAAATCGAGTTCCTTGCCGTTGCTGATCAGCTCGCAGCGCTCATGCTTATAGATGGCACTAAAATCAAACAAGCTTTCAGTCTGCTACTGACGCAACGATACGCCGCCCTCAAGCGTACTCTGCATAGAGGTGCATCCGCGTTGGCTACCGGCGATGTCCTCGGGCCAGCTGCCTCCCGGCGTCGACCTTCGGTTAGCTTCGATAAGCGTTTGCCGCATGAGGCTCAGCTATCGCAACTAGAACGATCTGCTGTGTTCTCAAAGTTATTCGCAGAGGTAGCCAAGCTTCTAGGAAGGACATTGCAACATGCCTGTCAGCTGTTCATAGTGCCTTCCAAGGTCGAAGCTTCCATTAGCCGTCAGCCTCTCCTTATGGACCTACTGACTACAATGCTAGAACATGCCAGCAAATCTCAGTTCCAAGATCCCATGCAGTCTCCAGTAAATACTACAACAAGTCTATCAGCGACAGTGGCGATTGATGCTGTTCACAAGAGACAAGATGCGGCTGCTCTGCGTGCAGCAAAGAGAAGATCCAGCTACGGGATGCCCGCTACGGGTGGCAGCTCCACAGACCAAGCCTCCACGGTAGCTGCATCACCTATAAACCAGCCGAAACCCCGTGTATCGACCGGTAGAGTACTTGAAGCCCTGCCAAGCGCCCAAATTCTACTCCGTCTGCTTCCCAAGTCTATGTGGACGTTCACCCCCTACATCGAGCAGGAAGAACTTGACTCAAGCACGTGGCAAAACCTCCTCGAGGAACTTGGCGAGTGGGCCACCAAGGTCCGTAACAATCTTGTGCTGGGTCAAAGCCTGACCGGTACACCTAACGATAACCAGCCTTTCGCAGGAGAATGCGTACGATCTCTGCTTGATGAGATTAGCGACGTGGCCGAGCTGACGGATTTGCGAAAGGCCGGCTACGCAGGACTTTCCCGGGTACGACGTATCGTCCTTAGCAAACTGACAAGGACTGGCAGCGGTGTACGAGAGAAGGAAGCGCTCTCTAGGGTTGGCAATCAGCTCGACCGCTTTGCAGAAGCTATCGACTCAGTATTTCAGGAGCGCTTGAAGACTCTTATCCATCTGAAGTTGGAGCATGCGGTCGACGATATTGTTGCGGAGACTACACGAGCTATAGAAGGTTCAGCGCAGAAGCAACCACATTCCCGGCCAATCAACAATTCTGATCCTTCTGTCGAGAGGGTAGAAGTCACGCCGCTGACAGCACTCTTCGCTGACATAGACGCTGTCAGTACAGCGAAATACTCCGAGCCGTCAATCTCGGTCAGAGCAGGTTCGCGCCTAGCCACCGATCCCGCGGAAACGTGTCGACTGCAATTGTCGAAGCTCAGCGACCATCTGCAAGGTCGGACTGCGCTCTTGAGCAGACTTGCTAGTCTATACGAGGCGCCAAAAGAGGCGCTGGCAAGGCAGGTAAACGGCTATGCTAAAGCTCTGCTTAGCGACAGTGGGCACGAGCACAATGCTGCCACGATCAGGTCAGATCTGTTGTCCGCTCTATCCTGGTCGCGTCAGAACCTCTACGACCGTCTCCAAAGTCTACTGCATCGAGAGTGCTCAGACAGAATAGAGAAGTCACCGCTCGGCGCTGATCTCAGCAGTCAGACTTTTGCACCCGTAAGCTTAATCATTCGACTCCTTGCTGTTCTCTCTGCCACAGCGGAAACTGCAAGCGATGAAGCCGAAAAGGGGCGCGAGGCAGTCAGACAGGTCGTACAGCAGACTTACCTTCCCATTATCGAGCGTCGGCTTACGCAACTGTTGCAAGGAGGCAATATCATGCCTGCGGACAGAAGCAGCACCTCAGCATCAATGTCTGAACAGATGGTGGCGTCTCTCGCTCTGCTTTCGGAGTCTGTCGTCAGGATGGGGCCGAGCCTGCTGGGTGATGCGCTTGCGGTCGCTACCAGAAGTGTTCTGAACACCCTCAAAGCGCTAAGGGAAGGAGCCTCGGACGCTTGCGCCACAAGCGACGTCGAAGTAATCACTTCCATCCTCACCTCTCAGCAACACCGTGAAGACACCATCGAGTTGCCGGCCCCGCTGGACCGCATTCGGCTTGTCCTGGTGCCGCTCTTAGCCTGCCTAGGTTACGCGGCGGAGAGGAGCATCACCGCAGAGCTCACCTCAAAGCAGGAACAGAAAGAGCTCACACCGATGATCCCGCTCGCAAAGAGAAAAGGAAGCAGGTTTCGGTCTGTGCCCGTCACCTGATGAACCCGCCGATACCCACCACGCTATTCAATAGATCTCCTTTTCGCTTCCTATATCTCAATCTCATTGCAGTGATACCCATCGACCAAAGTGTCTGTGCCCAGAGCTTGAGTGCTATTGTGCTGCTCAAAGCCGTGAACAGAAGTGACCGGGTGGCAAATTGGTTCGCCTGACCAAGCTGGGTGGCATTCTGTCTTGGTCCATTATGACGAGGCGCACGTAAGGGCGGTGACTGAGCTGACGATCTGGCGCGACGCGCTGCTTGCTACGTTTCCCAATTAGCAGCACAGGCTTATCAGACTCAACATACTCACACTGTAGCCAATTTCGCGTCTCGTGATGCACAAAAGCGAGCTTGAATTGTGATTACCATAGGCTCCGCCACATTCGAGGTGAAGCCCCTCGACCTCAAGACATTGGCGGCTCTCGTTGCCACCACAGCGGTCACTCTCCCGGTCGCTATACCGTCCTTCCAAGACAGCGCGCTAGGAGGATCACGGCCGGACAAACACTGCCCTCCCGGTTTAGCAGGATACTCCCTACTCGGTCTGGCTAAATCATAGGTCGAAAGGACGCGAATCACTATCTGAAGGACGGATACAGACGGAGGAACGAGCCGCGTCGGGCACAGTCGAGCTGGCGTTACAGTGCGTACTTCCTGGGGTAGACTGTTTCGCTCGAGCCAAGGGTGAAGACAGTGGCATTAGGCTGAAGAAGAGTGTCACGCCACGTACACGTAAAGGAGGATCCCGCCACGCTTGCTGAAAATCAGCTGCTCGTTCACGCTGATATCGCCAGGATTTCGCACTCTTTCTACCTGGTGCATGTCCTGCCACACTGGTGGTCATGGTGATTGACCCGTGTACATTGTCCAGGCAATGCAACAGTCCCAGCGAAGATACACAGAATTTTTATCGCGACGGTCCAATAAGTCAAGCCGACAAAGCAACTATCGGGCTCCGACCTCAAACTCATTCGTGGCCGAGTCAGGAAGTTCCTGGGAGCGCAGCTCCGTTGCCACTCTCTAGCTCTGTAGAAGAACCAAGGGATCTCGACAATCAGGAGCTCCGAGAATCAAAGTTGCATTTGGGAAAAGGAGATTTAGTCGGCTGCCAAAACCTGAAGAAGCAGAGACGATTTCCACTACCAGGGAAGCACAAGCCCATGACCACCTCGGAGATGTACCCTACGACAACCTCTTCCCCTGGTGCCAATTGGCTCGAACTCGCCGTCAAGGGTAGGGCTTTATCCTTGCGCGATGCACAGCGCAAGGTATCGACGCCAACGGTGACAGAACTACCCGTCAGGGCGTCGGCAGATCAAGAAGCACCTCAACCCCCTGGCACGGCCGCAACGGTAGCCTCGACAATAGTAGGGACTGCCGCCTCGCCTGTATCATCGAGGTTGATCCAGCTGGATCAGCCACCTGTCGATGACAGTGAGCTACAGGGGCTAGCCACCAACGTAACAGCCGCTGCAACACAAGCAAATATCCCAGCGGCTTTGCTCGCTACTGCTGACACCCCAATTCCGAATACCAGCAACGGATTAAGGACAGAGGTGATGGGTCCGCCTCCGACACTACCGACGGACCCAGCGTACCCACCCTTGGCTCCCGTCCACTCGGAGCTACCGCAACCATCGGCGTTAACCAAAAAGCGCGGACAGGCTTCCCACCCTGTGACAAAGAAGCCAATCTCTGCCCAGCCGCCGACGGACTTTCAAGCACCCACTAACCTCAATGGAAAGATGCCATACGCTCTTTATCAGACCCTACAACGGTCCATGGACGGCGAGAAGGTGGTACAGGTGAGACCGGCACCCGAATCTAGGTGAGTGTAGCCTTTCAACAATGCTGCGCATGTGGACACAGCCCCATAGAGACTGGGTCGGCACCGTGGGTCATTGGATGGATGTTCAGGTAGCACGAACTCAAGCCATGTTGTAATGAGCACACTGACCAGCTGCGACACTGACGGCTGGATGGGAGATTAAAAGGCGCAAGGCAAAGGAAGCTAAAGGAAAAACCCGTGTTGAGCAATTTCAAAGCGAAAAGCAAGGATGCGCGGGGAGCGAAACTCATAAATCGTACCAAGCCCTACCTCTCGGCATCGGTAGGCTTGTCTTGTTGCTTTGGCGCACTCGCAGGCGGATCATCATGCATACTTTTGCCAATTCTGGGCCAGCACTGACAACCTAACAACATCTTTCTGTGCTCCCCCCTTCCAATCCGCCGTCCTATGACGTGTGTGCATACGAACGTTCATTCATGACGTCCTGAACCACCCCCGCGCCACCAAACCGCGTTCGAACGGTCGACTTCGCGGACATCATAACGACCTGTTGATCTTTTTCGCTGCCCCGTATGGCCGACACCGTCTCGTCAATTGATCGTCTGGACCTGGCAGCTTCGAGGCTTTGCCGGCGAGTACACCGGACAGGCATGCGGCGCCCGTCGCATCGAATGGCTCTCCCTCACCCCAGGCTCTTCACAACAAACCTTTAGACCCGCTCCTGACTGACTCTCTCACCGACGCTGATGCCGTCACTATGGCGATGGCTGCCGGAGACCCAATTCCCGAAGGCACGACCTCCGTTTCTGCTGCTGTTCAGCAAAAAGAGCAGCCTCCGTCGTCTTCCCCTGTCGTAGCCCACAACGCAACAGTGGCTCTACTGGACAACGCTGCTTCGGTGGCCACTGCGCTTTCGGGAACGGATACGTCTCCCCGGGCCGACACGTCCGATCTGCCGTCAGGATTGTCACACCTAACAGCTCTCCCTCTTGATGCAGGTCCTTCGTCTTCTAGAGCCGGTTCGCCTGCAACCGTTTTAGCCGCAGAGACAATGGCTCGCGAACAGAGTCCTGCATCCATGCGTCGCGTTCCATCAGCACGCGGCGCTTCTATGTTGGCTGCAGAATCCATCACCAGTGCTTACAACGACCCGCCAGGCTCGCAGCAACCTAGCGGCAAAAAACAGAGAGGCTTGATGCAAGATGATAGGCGTGGACGGCGATCTACCTCGGTCCTCAGCAACAGCCCAGCTCCGGTCGCTAGCCCTTCTGCGCCGGCTGCGAAGAAGCTCTCAGCTGCTCGATTCCATGCACCCACTCAGTCGCAGGTTGAGGTACCTCAAGGCATGCAACTCGTCGATGGTCAACTTCGGGTCGTCCCTGGCATTGCCGGCGCTCTCGTTCCATCAGCGACGGGCCATTCCACTGACGCTCATCTTCATACTCGTCTGGATGATCGAGGTAGCTCAAACAATGATTTCTGCGAGGGCTGCCTGACTAACGGCAGGTTCATCTGTTGCGATGGATGTCCCCGCAGCTTTCATTTCCACTGCATGGACCCTCCACTCGACATCGACGAGATGCCCCCCTCCAACGGAGCGCTCGTGCTAGGGTCTTCCCGTTCTAATGCTGGAAAGGGCAAGGACAAACCTGCAGCGAACGATAAGGACGAGCTGAAACCCGAAGACATGTGGTTCTGCAACGTCTGTGTTGCAGAAAGGAAGCCAACTGCGACTCCACGGCCAAACGGTCTTGGGCCCTTTGGCTACTTGTTACCTGTCCTCGCACAACAAAACCCACGGGCATTCCAACTCCCGCCTGACCTCAGGACATACTTCAAAGATACAGCTACGGCAAACGATGGTGACTATCTCGATGGTAGTATGCTTCGACCGGTCAAGCTCAATAAGCAGGGTCAGATGGAGGTGCGCGATCCGTATCGCCTAAAGGACAAGAATGGCGCTGCGGTCCTATGCTTCCAATGCGGAGGGACCGCGCTACCGAAGGAGCCTGCAGCGGCTGCGTTGGCCTCCAACAGCTCATCACGTCGCAAAGCCGCCGCTACGATCGAGGAGGGAGCCCTACCGGCCGAACACGCGATACGCGAAGGTAGCGGTTGGCGCAAGATTCTTAGCTGTGACTTTTGTCCGCTCCATTGGCACATTGACTGTGTGGACCCTCCGATGCTAGACATGCCAAGCAACCTGAGAAAGTGGATGTGTCCCGCACATAGCGACCATGTCAACGACAAGCGACGCGTTCCCCGCATCGGAGCAGCGGTCCCTAGGACGCTTGACCTACCGATTCCCTCTGCCAAAAACATCGGTCCAGGGAAGCACTTCAGGACGCGCGTCCTCAACAATGGAGACATTGACATCATTCCGGATCCGTTGGAGGAGCTCATGGGTGTTGATGGACGATCTGGCAGCTTGCAGACAGGTATCACCGAAGTGGGAAGCATGCCCGGCGTCTTGGACGCGCCATCCTGGACCCCTGCGGGCACCAAGCTAGCTTCCAAGGTCCGTTACAGATATCCAGAGAAGGTGATCAGGACCGATTTTTGGACTAAGATCAGAGCAGACGATCCAGCAAAGATCGGGAGCGTGTTTTATGTGGCTGCCCAAGACGTAGTGGGCCGCAGGCCAGCACGTCTTGTGGCTGCCACCGACAACATCGACTCGGAGGCCACGACACGGTTCCGACCTTTCGGCCAACGGCGATACCCAAGATTCGGCCTCGACGCGCTTGCCGACATTGCAATGGCCAGGCTGAAGGGAGACGACCTGGCAACGACCGAGTCTGCCGATTTTATACGGCCGTCGCGTACCCGCCAACTCGTAGCGACAGCGCTCGGGATCGATCTGCACAACGAGGATGTACCCGAGTCCAGCGTGCGATCCTCCCTGCACGACGCGGACAGCCCATCTGATGGAGGCGCCTCGTCACTCTCCAGCCTATCGGACAGCGACGAAGGCGCGGTTATCCAACCTCGCAGCAGGAGCGAAAGCGTGCATACGAACGGAGCCAGCATTAACGGCGGTGCGGTTGCTAGCCATCTCGACGAACCTCCGCCTCTTTCAGAAGAAGAGCTGATCAAGCAGATCGCGCTCGACGCGGCGGCTCGGGTCAGTGGCGGAGAGTCTGTCAGGCTGTCCAAACGCAAAGCAGCTGTGGCCGCTGAGTCGGCCCTCGCTGGCTCTCCAACCACGGCAAACAAGAAGATGCGCGCAGCATCTCCTCGCGTCCAATCCACCCCGCTCGTCTCGGTCGCTGTCAACTCACAGCCCAACGGCATAGGGGGTAAAGGCGGGCGGAGGAGCCGTATGAATGGCTCTTCAACCAGCTTTGCCCAGACGCCGCCGACGTCTACTGCTACTACTACGGATGCAGCCGTCGCGAATGGCATCCCGCTCTCGGAAAGCCAGGCTACCTTGCGAGTGGCACACCACCTGGCGCAGCAGCATGCAGAGGAGCGCAAAGAAATCGAGCAGCTCCGCGCGATCCGCGAACTGATGCGTCTCAAGGGCCCCGCCAAGCTCCTCGAGTTCCTTCTCTCGCCCTCGGATCAGGCGGCCGCGCCGGAGTGTCCGGCAGCAGCCTCGGCCGGCGTCGTCAAGACGGAAGGCGCAGAGGAGGCATCCGCGCCGATCATTCAAGACTGAACTGCGGAGCGCACGCCGGCCCAGCTGCGGACACCCCCTCTGTCATAGTACTTATGTATACCAACAGGCCACATTTAGACCCAGATCATGGAACCTTCCCCCACCGCACACTGCACGTGTCCTTGCACAGCCTGCACATGGGTGAACACGTTTCGTCTTGAGGTGAGAGGACGTGGATGGCTAGTCGTGCGCAAAGTCGTCCTGGAGGACGTAGGGTTTGAACGACGTTGAATCTCTGCCTCGACACGGCGGGCTCGGAAGCGTCTCTCGGGAACCGCAGGCCTTGCGTCTGGGAGACGATCGAGAGGGAGCCCAGGATCCGGCTTCGGCAATGTGTAGCAGGGATCGCCGTAAGCAACTTCTGTCGCTCGCCCATCGGCGTTTCGGACCTCGAGAGGGATAGCGAAAGTCTGCTGACTGGGATCGTCGGAGGTAGCCTTTGAGCTGTGCCTGCCACAGACACGGCAAGAGCCCCGAGAGGAATCAAATAAGTCAGTCTCGTGGCGGTTCCCGATCTAGGCTGATGATGAATTCTGGCAAGCGAGAGTTATGTGCCTGTATGTAATTGCAAGACCACTTTTATATGGACGTCGACATGACGTGTGTTGTGTTACGCCTTTGGCGCGATCCCGGGTCGCGCTAGTCTCGCACGATACTTGGTCGCGATCAACGCTGCCTTTTATTCGTATCTGGTAGAGACTGTGTGT